>QANX01001464.1:163367-237746 GCA_003254975.1 Ochetophila trinervis
ATCAATTTCTTCTTCTTGTTGCATTAGGAGTTGAATTATCTTATCAAAGTAGAAATACTTTGTGGCGATTATTCTTCTCTTTCCCTAGCCTTCTAATCCACGTTTTTAGATACAAGTTATCTAAGGGTTTGGTAGGGCGGGTTCTTGTTTTCAAATTATTGTTCAATATTTCTTGTGAGTTTGGGGTTTCGGATTCTTTAATCTTGGGGTTCCGCATCACTTGCTAAAATATTCAAAAATCCATAAATCACCAAAAACCATTTAAAAACACCAATCTCAAAAATCCCATTAAAATCACAAAGCATATATAAATTTAAATCATCAAGCATCTAAATCAGCATAAATATATATTTAAATGCACAAGAAATTCCAATCAAACAAGTTGTATACGATTAAATCATCATAATATATAACCCAAAATGTTTAGAAAATAAATGCACTCACTAGTCTGAAGCGTGCTCTTGCTGGATCTCTTGTCCAGCCCTCAATCGCGTACGAGCACCTAAAAGAATTTACCGAAAATAACTTTTTAAAAAAAAACCGAAAAATTAACCAAAGGCTCGTAGAATCCTCTAAGCCTCCAAATACAAGATTAAAACACTAAATACTAAGATTGCCCAACATTTTCAGTAATTACGAAAATGTCCCAATATTTTCGAAAATTACAAAAATGCCCTAAATTCAATGGATTTTTCCGTTTCAAGTCCGATTTCAACAAACTTTATACCGAAACGAAATTGAAGATGCAAAGAACGAGAAACTACCTTCAATTTCAAGATTCGTTGTAGTAATTGATCGGAATCGATCCCGGAAGATCGGACCTCAACCAGAATTGGGCGTTTCCAAATCCGACCGAAATTGGGTCAAATTGACTGGACAACAAGCTTGCCCACGACCCCCGGAACGCGATGGGACGAGAGGTGAGCAACCACTCGCCGGCGGTGGAGCAAAACGGCTGCGGCGCGTGAGGCTCGGTCACGGCGGCGCGTGGGCGGCGCGTGGGGCGCGTGTGGTGGTCGTCAGAGCTCGGGAAAGTGCAGATCTGGTCGCCGGCGTGTTCTGAGTCCGATGGTGGTGGCTGTGTCGTGCCACTCACCGGCTATAGGATCAGATCTAGCCGGAAAGGTGACTGCCTCGGGGTGGTTTTTCTGAGACTTTGCGGCGGTTTTCCGGCGTGCTCCGGCGGTTTCCGGCGTCAAACTCGGTACCAAAAAGTAGATCGTCGCACCAGCTTTCCAACAGTACCAAGAACTCTCCTTAACTCCACCGGAACAATGAGATATGGCCGGCCAAAGGTGGTGTCGCGACTGTTCAAACTGTTCACGAGCTCTCGGTTTTGTTGCGATTTCTGGCGATCCAGGTGGTTTCACGGCGAACCACCGGTGGGGAAAGGAAGAGGAGGTTGCTGGCTTCGATTTCCGGGTGGTGGTCGGCCAAATCCGGCCACCGTGTGGCGGCTACCGGCGTGCGAAAAAGACTCGGTGGCTGCGTGACTGTCGGCTCTGGGAAAATAATCCCCCTTTTTCCAGAATTTTCTGGAATTTTAAAAAGACAGGTGAGGGCATTTTTGTCCTTTTAAGTCCAGTCTCAACCAAATTACCAAATTGCCACTCACTCAAATTTAACTATAACTTCTCGGTCTTAACTCCGAATCGAGCGTGCTGCTAGGCTACGAACTCGTATCGACTAGCTCTACGCAACGATACCAAAGCCAAAGCCAAAATATAACCACACAAAAAGTCAACTCCGAGCCCACTAAAAGTCAACCTGGTCAAACTTGAAAATTTTATTATTTTTCTCGAAACGGGATGTTACAACCTACCCTCCTTACAAGAATTTCGTCCACGAAATTTAAAGTCTTACATCTCTGAAAAAGATAGGGATACTGCTGCAACATCAACTCTTTAGGTTCCCATGTCGCCTCTTCCACACCATGGTTCTGCCACATAACTTTAACGATCTGGATTGTCTTGTTACGCAAAACTTTCTCTTTCTCGTCCACAACTCTAACGGGCTGCTCCTCATAAGAAAAATCCTCACGTAGATCGATAGTTGGCGACTCTAGCACATGAGAAGGGTCTGGCAAATACTTCTGAAGCATGGAGACGTGAAACACATTATGGACCCGTGAAAGTTCCCCCGGTAAGTCTAGCTCATAAGCAACTGGGCCCACTCTCTTAGTTATCTCATACAGTCCAATATATCTCGGACTCAACTTCCCACGTCTGCCGAAACGTACGACACCTTTCCAAGGTGACAGCTTCAAAAAGATCCAATCTCCAACCTCAAACTCGAGATCCTTTCTTCTTCTATCCGCATAGCTCTTTTGCCTATCATGAGCTATTTTCAAACGGTCTCTGATGACTTTCACCTTATCAATAGTCATCTGAACATACTCAGATCCAATGAGCTTTCTTTCACCCACTTCATCCCAACACAACGGAGTCCGACATTGCTTTCCGTACAGTGCCTCGTATGGTGACATTTCAATGCTGGCATGGTAACTATTATTATAAGTAAACTCGGCCCACGGTAAGTGGGATTCCCAATTCTCCTTAAACTGCAGTACACACGACCTCAACATGTCCTCTAAGGTCTGAATCGTCCTCTCTGATTGCCCATCTGTCTGAGGATGGAAAGCGATACTAAAAAGTAATTCAATACCAAGTGCTTCTTGTAACTTCTTCCAAAACCTCGAAGTGAACCTTGGGTCTCTGTCCGACACTATAGATACGGGAACTCCATGTAAGCTCACTATGTGATTCACAAACAACTCAGCCAATTTCCGAAGTGAAAACGTCTCACGGACAGGTAAGAAATGTGCAGATTTAGTTAGACGGTCCACAATTACCCAAATTCCATCATGTTTCCTTGGAGTGCGCGGCAGCTTGAATAAAAAATCCATGGTAATATGTTCCCACTTCCAAATAGGAATAGGTAAGGGTTGTAGCAATCCTGAAGGTTTTTGTCTTTCTACCTTTACCTGCTGACATACCAAACATCTAGAGACATACTCTGCTATCTCTCTTTTCATTCCAATCCACCAATAAAATGGTTTCAAAGTCCGATACATCTTGGTGCTACCGGGATGCATAGCATAAGCGGAACTGTGAGCTTCTTCCATAATATCTCTCTTAAGCTCTTCATTTGCAGGTACACACAGACGAGTACCCATCACTAAAGCTCCGTCACGTCTCACAGAGCAGTCGCTCCTCAAACCTTGCTCAACCTCTCTTCTGATTTCTAGTAACTGTGGATCATGTAGTTGAGCTTCAAGAACGCGATCAACAAGAACTGGACGCACCTGAAAATTTGCTAAGAGACATCCCGAAGGATGAGTGGTCATCTCAACACCTAGCTTCCTTAATTCCAACATTAAAGGAAGCTGCACTGATTGTACATACGCCAAAGAGCCTGTAGCTTTCCTACTCAAAGCATCAGCTACAACATTAGCCTTTCCAGGGTGGTAGTCGATCGTGCAGTCATAATCCTTTATCAACTCCATCCACCTTCGCTGCCTTAGATTCAAATCCTTCTGAGTGAATAGATACTTTAAGCTTTTGTGATCCGTGAAAATTTGGCAGGTGGTTCCATACAAGTAATGTCTCCAAGTCTTGAGCGCGTGTACAACTGCTGCTAGCTCTAGATCATGAGTGGGGTAGTTCAACTCATGTTTCTTCAGCTGTCGTGAGGCATAAGCAACTACTTTCCCATGCTGCATAAGCACACATCCTAAGCCCTGATGTGAAGCATCGGTGTAGACTACAAATCCTTCGTCACCCTCGGGTAACGTAAGCACTGGTGCCGTAGTCAGTCTTCTTTTCAACTCTTGAAAGCTCTCTTCACATCTATCGTCCCATACGAACTTAACATCTTTTCTTGTTAACTGGTGAAGTGGTCCGGCTATCTTAGAGAAGGCTTCTATGAAACGCCTGTAGTAACTAGCTAAGCCAAGAAAACTCCTTACTTCTGTAACGGTAGTCGGTCTCTCCCAGTTCAACACTGCCTCCACCTTTTGAGGATCTACAAAAATCCCATCTGCTGAGACAACATGACCAAGAAATCCTACTCGATCTAGCCAAAACTCACATTTGCTGAACTTGGCATACAATTGATGTTCTCTCAAAATCTGCAAAACTCGTCTCAAATGCCTCTTGTGCTCGACTTTGTCCCTTGAATAGATCAAAATGTCGTCTATGAACACGATAACAAATTTGTCCAAATAGGGTCGAAAAACTCTATTCATCAAATCCATGAACGCTGCTGGAGCATTAGTCAATCCAAAAGACATCACTAGGAATTCGTAGTGTCCATAGCGGGATCTAAAGGCTGTCTTTGGAATATCAGATTCTCTAATCCTCAACTGATGATAACCTGACCTCAGGTCAATCTTCGAAAATACCGTGGCACCTTGCAACTGATCAAACAAATCGAGCGTGCTGCTAGTCTACGAACTCGTATCGACTAGCTCTACGCAACGATACCAAAGCCAAAGCAAAAATATAACCACACAAAAAGTCAACTCCGAGCCCACTAAAAGTCAACCTGGTCAAACTTGAAAATTTTATTATTTTTCTCGAAACGGGATGTTACATAGCCTGCCAGTGCCCTTTGCACCTGTCTACACTTACTGTAACATCCCGTTTTGAGAAAAATAATAAAATTTCCAAGTTTGACCAGTTTGACCTTGAGTGGGCTCGGAGTTGACTTTTTGTGTGGTTATATTTTGGCTTTGACTTTGGTACCGTTGCGTAGAGCTAGTGGATACGAGTCCGTAGACTAGTAGTGCGCTTAATTTGGAGTTAAAACCAGGAAGTTATGGTCATTTTAGTGCGAAGGGCTTTTTGGTAATTTGGCAAGGACTGATATTTTGGACGGAAAATGACAATTTTGCCTCTGTCTGCATCTTTAAATTTTGGCCAAGTCTGGAATTTTCCAGACCTCACCCGACTTTTCCCTTCACCGCGCCCCTCCTTCCCACGCCGACAGCCGCCGCACCGTGGCCGGAGTTGGCCGACCACCACCCATAAATCGAAGCCGGCAACCTCCTCTTCCTCCCCGTACCGGTGGTTCGCCGTGAAACGACCCAGATCGCAGGAAATTGCAGCTAGACCGAGGGCTCGTGCAACCCGTGCACTGTTGCGACCCCACCTTTGGTCGGCCAGATCTCCCTGTTCCGGTGGAGTTAGGAAGCGTGCTTGGTACCGTTGGAAAGCTGGTGTGACGATCTACATTTTGGTACCAAGATTGACACCGGAGACTGCCGTATCATGTCAGAAAACGGCCACGAAGTTTCAGAAAAACCACCCGCGACAGCCACCTTTCCACCTAGATCTACTCCGATCGCCGGCGAGTGGGACGACACAGCCACCACCACGAGCTTCAGAGCACGCCGGCGACCACATCTGCAGTTTCCCGAGCTCCGACGACCGCCGAACGCGCCGCCCACAGCCGCCGCCGCCGATCTCCTCATTTTCCGGCAAGTGAGTGCTCACCTCCCATCCCAACGCGTTCCGGGGGTCGTGGGCAAGCTTACTGTACCTTTGATTTGGTCCAATTTCGGTCGGAATCAAAAACGCACAATCCCGACCGAGGTTCGATCTTCCGGGAACATTTTGGTACCGAGATTGACCCAGGAAACCGCCGGAGCACGGTGGAAAACGGCCGGCGAGTGGGTGCTCACCACCCGTTCCAACGCGTTCCTAGGGTCGTGGGCAAGCTTGCTGTACCTTCAATTTGATCTAATTTTAGTCGGATTCGAAAACGCCCAATCCCGGCCTAGGTTCGATCTTCCGGGACCAATTCCAACTATTGGCTAAGACAAATCCTGAAATTGAAGGTAGATTCTCGTTCCTTGCATCTTCAATTTCGTTTCGGTATAAAGTTTGCTGAAATCGGATTTGAAACGGGAAAATCTGTGTATTTTGGGGATTTTTACCGATTTGGGACATTTTTGTAATTTCTGAAAATATTGGGGTATTTTTGTAATTACTGAAATTGCTAGGCAATCTTGTAATTAGTGTTTTAAACTTGTAATTGGAGACTTAGAGGACTCCTCTGAGCCGTTGGTTAGTTTCGGTAATTTAAAAAGTGTTTTGGTAATTTATTTAAGGTGTTCGTGCACGTTCGAGGGCTGGATCGGAGATCCAGCAGGAGCACGCGTTAGACCTGTGAGTGCATTTATTTTCTAAATCATTTGGGAATATATGCTATATTTGATTTGAATTCTATAAATATGTTTGAATTGAATTTTCCTTATGCATTAAATTTTAATTATTAAATATGTTTTTGATGATTTAAATATTTGCATGAGTTTGATGTTATGATTTGATGAATTTCCTATTTATTTGGAATCAATAGAAATTTGTGTTCTGATTGATTGTTTAATGGATTTTGAAGTTTTCGGATATTTTACAACTTGTGGAAAATTTGGTGAATTTAATGTGATTTGAGCTTTTGTGAAATTTAATAAAGTTTTGGGGCAACTTTTCTAATAACTAAAGGTTTGATTGTTTTGAAAAATTTTCTAAATAGAAGTTTTTGGAAAATCGTTGAATTTATTGTGATACTTTTAAAGGTAAAGGAATTTGAGAAATTTTATAAAATCCGATGATCGATGATCGATGATCTCGGAAATGATTTTGAAATGTTTCATGATTTTGAGGAGTACCACACGGTATTGTATGATGACTGAGATGTACAGATTATTGGGCTCTATATTATTATTATGCCATCCTCTGCTGCGGACACGTGTCGGGAGAGAGATGATGAGGTTCCTGCCATGACGGATTTGGGACACCGGTTCGTTGTGATGAGTTTACCCCCCTCCCCCAGCCTGTGACGCCGTCAGGACGCTGAGGGTCACACGGCAACGATACTTTGATGTGGTACTGGGTTGATTTATATGGTTTGGATTTATACGATTTTGATTTATATGATTTGTATTTATACCGTTTGGATTTATATGGTTTGGATTCATACAATTTGGATTTATATGGATTTGATTTATATGATTTGGATTGATATGATTTGATTTATGGATTTGGATATGGTTTTGGATTCATAAGATTTTAAATTTATGGGTTGGAGCCCATGGTATTTGGTTTATACCGGTTTGGATTTAGCAAATGTTTCTACCTGCCATTTTATACAAACATGTTTTCGAATAAATTTAATGTTTTTTGTTGAGATTATATTTATGGTTTTGGTGATTGAGTTGTGATTTTTAATAAACATTTTGAATGACGTTTTCGCCCCTTAAACTGGTTATAATGATTTAATGATTTTGGGGATAAACTAAGGGTTTTGCGAAATAATTTTCAAAACGGGGAACCTTTCAACTGAGTGACGTGAGGTTTGAGTGAAAATAATTTTAACTACTGAGCTTATATTTTGTAGATACCTAGGAGCACTCACAGAGATTTTATATCTCACGTTTTGTGTTTTAACTTCATTCCCTACGTCCTAGCTGCAGGTCCTCATGAGCTCCTTTCAACTGAGTGACGTGAGGTTTGAGTGAAAATAATTTTAACTACTGAGCTTATATTTTGTAGATACCTAGGAGCACTCACAGAGATTTTATATCTCACGTTTTGTGTTTTAACTTCATTCCCTAGGTCCTAGCTGCAGGTCCTCATGAGCTACCGCCGGCATCGCATTCATACCCGACTTCCGCTACTGCTTCTTATGTAATGGACTTTGTTTACTTTCATGTTGTATTATTTACATTTTTCTGTCTATCACCCTTAGTGGTTCTGTCATTCCCACCTACTTCATATACTGTTTTAATATTTATTTCAGTATTATTAGTTGATATTGGTTGCGATGCATACCTTATCTTACTTTTTGTCTTATTATTGCTTTATTTGTTTATTAAACCCCTTTTCGGAGGAGGATTCTGCCGGCTACCCCGAAGGGTTCTGGTGGAATCTTCCCCAGGCGGGGCCTCTCCGGAGAATCTGGAGGGATTTCCGGGGCAGGTCCTGTCATTAATTATCGTCGTTAGTATCAAATACGACGTTTAACGCGTTGTATATATAGCCATGTTACGTCGGATTCACATGGAAAATTCACAAAAGTACTACTCGTGTTTGATCCTTTATTTTTGTTTTGGAATTTTGATTTTTGTTTTTGTTTTTTCTGAGTTCAATAGATTAATTTTTATTTGTTCAAATTTATTATTAAAAACAAAAAATTTAAAGAAATTTATAACACGTAAAAAAAAGAGTAAATGTAATATATATTAAATAAAATGGTACACTAATAAATATTATGAAACTATAACATTTTAATGAACATGACTATATATAATACTTAACCAACATTAGATAAAAAATTTGATGGATTAGAAATTCCGCTGATCAAATATGTAGCCCACTTTTGTCTAAATTTGTCCACATAGTCTTGCACCCAAACAGTATTATGGAATTGTTTAAGAAAATATAATATTTTAGACAATAAATATATTTAACATAACATAATATAATCATAAAATATCAATATAAAAAATAATAGTCCATTAAGCTTACCAAGTTATGAAAGAATTTGGGTGATAAATCGCTATTCAAATTTAAAATTTCTCTCATCGTGATGCATACATAGTATGCACACTCAGTCTCACCCTGTTGCATAGGAATCTACAATTGAATTGAACAAAAAATTAAAATACATAAAAATGAAATTATTAAATTGAAAAAAAAATTTGTAGTAGTTAGACATTTTTATTACCTTTGTGTTTCGCCAAACCAAATTTTGCCTCTTGGATCTTTTGGTCTTCACAATGTAAAAGCTCTTTTCTATATAAAATTAAAATATTTAAAAACATTTAATATAATTAATAAATGAAAAAAATAATTAAAATTATTTACCTATTAATCATTTGTTTAAAATCTGCACAGACACCTGATTTAATGGAGTAAAAAAACTAAACAAATCCCTCAAATGGATTGACAACGCCGAGCATCCAATAACCACTAATAAAAAATAAACATTTATATAACTAAAAATGAATTAGTATAACTAAAAAACATTAATAATATGATAAGAATCTAATTTACTTTATTTAAAATACTTACGGGTGATAATATGGAATCAACCATGTTTTGTTGTCAGTGCCATGCTTTTTCCATCTATGATAGATTTTTTTAACTCTACTTTCTACATTTCCTTCTTCCTCCATAGCAACTAAACTTAGATCAATGAATCCAAATTCAAACAAATTTTCACTTCTTATCATATCTTCATATAAAAGCTTGAAATAAAAATTTAGAATTAGAAACAACTTATATAAAACATAGAAAAATATAATAAAATATAATTGGAAAAAAATAACTTAAAAAATATAATAACCTCATGTACATTAAGATGCAATCGACAGTGAGCATGCCCATCTGACATAATGATTTTATATCATCCCTGCGCACAACTGCTCCCACCTCCCAACTTTACTTCATGACCAAAGTCTTAATCTTGGATACCAGAAACTATCATAGCTAAGAGCCAAACTTTTAGAGGCAAGTCAGCATAATTATCTTCTCCCCCGCTCATTTGTCACATTGCAGATGATTGTGATTGACGTGATCGGGGTTTAATGTTCAAGTTAGACTCAACAATTGACTTGCCTTTAGCAGCTCTTCACAGAATTTGTACCTACAAATATTGTTAAAAAATTAAATTCATTTTGCAATATTTTAAAATATGATAAAAAACCAAAATAAGAATTACATCAATAATTACCTCATCTCCTTATAAAATGACTAAATATTTTGTCCAATCACAAAACGAACCCAAAGCTTCTCCTACTAAAACTATGGCATAAGAAGGGATTGGTAGTTGTGCTAAAGGATCAATCAACACATGCACATTAACCCAGATATTGTCACTTCCCAACCGTACTATATGGCATACAACTTGAGGATCGGTTGTAGGAAACATCCGTCATTTTGCTACAATATTATCAAGTGTGCCCACAACAAACATGCATTCTATACCCTAAACCATATAAGAAAAAAAAATTGAAGTTAGAAAATAATAAAAAGATATGCAACTTCATAAAATGAAAAATAATTAAAAAAATATATAATTACCTCTGGATCTGTCATAGGTGGGGGTGCAGTAGGAGATAGTGCTATAGGATTATCAGCACATGTCAGCGCTGGTGAAGGTGTTCTTACATGTACTCCAGCATCAGGAAAAATCACCCAAATGTCCTTAACAAACTCATCTGACATCATCTTTGGAAATGGATAGGCTATAAAATTTGGCCTCATGCCTACCATTTGCTAACTAATCATATGTAAGTTCTCCTTCAACTCCCGAACAGTTTGAGTCAATATAGCCGTATGTAGATCTTTTTGGATCATTTGTTGTTCTTTTTCA
The DNA here is from genome assembly GCA_003254975.1 of Ochetophila trinervis. Lineage (NCBI taxonomy): Eukaryota > Viridiplantae > Streptophyta > Magnoliopsida > Rosales > Rhamnaceae > Ochetophila > Ochetophila trinervis. The sequence goes on from QANX01001464.1 coordinate 173,745, forward strand.
GCCATCTATTTTTTCAATATGTTTATTTCTTCTTTATTGGCATGTTATTTTCCCTTCTGCTCTAAACTTTGTAACGGAAGATACCAATATTTAGTTGGAGTCACATTATGATCCCATGCCCTAACTTGACTTCTGTGCTCTGGAGTCCCTAATGCCATTGTCAATATATCTTTGGGTGTACCTAATATACCCTAACTCAAGCATATTGGTCTAACAACTCATCCCGTAATCATTAATGTTTAATCATCACAATTAATATTTAATAAATCATCAACCAAATCAGGAAAAAATTACTTATAGTTTTTTCTCCAACTGCAGTAGCTTCAAAAGTTTTATACTTACTCGTCTTGTCAGTATGGCCCTTCTTCCACAACAACTTCCGTAGCACCTTCTCGCTGTTCCCAGTCCTCTGTTTCTAACATTTTTAAAAGTTAATTAATCATAATATAAATCAAATACAATTGTGGGATCACCACATTAATATACACAATTATAATTAAATTAATAAACATAATTCTAATAAAATTAAGATATACCTCTTCATATTCCAACCGAGCATATCCTTTGCAAGATAGTGTATGATTATATTTATTTATTTTTTTCAATTTCAACCGCTCTTTGTGAAGAACCTGCATATATATTAAAAATAATTGTCATTTAATTACAATCTAATTAATATATAAAAAATAATTGTCAAATTATGATTAATTATATATATTAAGTAATTACTGCCCATTACGGAGTAAATCTGATATGATGCAATTTATATATATTTTATGTACCTCAATACTTGATTTGAGCATGTTTTATTTATTTAAAATGGATTAATTTTTGTTTTTCTATGTTTTAGGTGAATTTGAGCTTAAAGTGATGAAAAATGAAGAAACAGTGACAAAATCATAAGTAAACAGAAGAAATGAATAAGCAGTGGCAAAACCGTAATTAAATGGACAATTGCAGCAAGGCAGTGCAGCCCAGGGGCATGCCCAGGCGCTTGGATGGGCGCGAATATGAGCGTTTAGGCATGTTTTTTTATCAGTTTTAGCCCTAGGTTTTACTATAAATATGTTTTATGATTGTTGTAAAGGATGCAGTCGTTTTTAGAGCAAAAACAACAAAGAATTGAGATTTCTAACAACTATGAGTAGCTAAATCTCTCTTGGGTAAGAGTATCATTCATTGCTAAAGTATAAGGTGTGAGACTTGATTTATAAGTTTTAATTCAATTTTAATTATTCAATTTGTGTTCTTCCAATTTATTTGTTTATTATTCAATTCTCTTGTGATTATAATTTAGATCCGTTATAATTATTTGTGGATTGAGTATTTGCTAATTAGGAATTCAATCGTATTGAATGTTCTATGTTTAGTATCACTTTGATTTTAATAATTGCATGCTAAGCTTTTGTTAATTTTTTAGGAGAACACAGGATAGATTAAAGTTTTACAACGTTTGTAGGACTTGTTTATTGTTGGTTGCTGTTGTTCTTAATGCTATTCAAATTTAATTTAGATCACGCTGGTTTATATATTTTAGAATTAGGATTAATTTACGATCGTATCTGAATTAATTAATTGTGAGAGTTAGAATAAAATTGGCCGTGCTATTTTATTCAATCCAACATTTAATGATAATTTTTGGATATATTTTTGTCTATGATCACCTATTCTTTAGTAATTGAAAATACTCTGACCCAAGGTTTTCTCCTATTGTTATTTTCAATATTTATTAAATTGTTTTCCTTAATATTTGAACTTGCCAACATAAAATCCCCCTTTTGTCTTTTTAATTTTGCTTTAATTGGAATAGATCAAGTTTGATTATCAGTCTCTGTGGAATCAACCTGAACTTGCCGCTACTACGTAGTGTTTAAATTCAGTAATTAATTTTGATGTTTATGACATGCATTAAAATCTCTGTGTGATAAATTCATCCCTCGCTTTATTTCTCTAGAGGATGATCTAAAAATTCTAGGTGGCCGACTTCGACATATGGAAGAATATGATCTGTATACATAGTACTCTTGAACCTTCTCCCTTTTTCATAGCAATCTTTTAAAGTTTTTTTTCTCAGCGATTCATCCTTGTCATAATATTGCTACACATATAAATTATAATAATAGTAATTATTATATTATAGTAATAGTAAGTTAAAGTACATGGTAAGATATAGTAAATCATCTTAACTTATAATAATAAAAATTATCAGTTAACTTAATTGTCTTCCACATAAGCTTTTTCAAATTCAACAGGTACAAGATTCCAATTCCTATAAATTATAGGAATGAAATTTCGAGTCTGGACACCCTCAAACTTGGTTTTATCTATTCCAGCTTTATTAACTCCAACTCCAAACTCATTATAAATAACTTTTTCAGCTTCGCCTACTGCTTTTTGTTTTCATATCCTAGACAATACTAATGGCTTTCTAGTTTTTTTCTTTTTTTTGTTTCTTAATGGGGCTGGCTACATTATCATGACCATCGGGATCATTAGCTGATGGTTCCATCAATTCCATTAATCTGCATAAGAATCATATAGAATTAATTAATCACAACATGAATCAAATAGAATAAATTAATCATAATATAAATTAAGATAAAATTAATTAATCACGACAACAATCAAATAGAATACATTAATCACAATATAACTTAAATTAAAATTAACTAATCACAATATAAACCAACTATAATAAATTAATCACAATATAACTTAAATAGAATTAATTAATCACAATATAAACCAACTATAATTTATTAATCACAATATAACTTAAATAGAATTAATTAATTACAATATAAACCAACTAGAATTATTTAATCATACTATAGACCAACTAGAATTAGTTAATTAATTAATTAAAAAATATACAATACACATTTATATTCAATGAATATAAATATATACTAATTATTTATTTGTCCTATTTTTATCCATGTTCCTCTACAATCACCATGAACACAAACTTCCTTATAATGTTCATCAACTTCAATATGATCATTTGACAAGCCCATACCAAATGGAGAGTTAACCATAGCACTGCATAGAAATGGATTTCTTCCGATGGAGTTATCTCTCATGTCATTGTAATGAGGGGGACTTAAAACGATGGACCACTGATAATTACTAGGATCATCAACATAAAAAACTTGTCTTGCTTGTGAAGCCAAAATAAATGGATTAGATTTGTGGCCAAGTTTGTGCAAGTTGACACATGTAAAGCTCAATTCATCGATCTTTACACCATGTTTGTTGTCCACCCAATCACATTTGAACATTGGAATTCTATTTAATGTAATCAACATCCCAGATTTCAGATTTCAACAAAAGTACCATAGAATGCCAAATCACAAAATATTGGATTATCATCCTTTGCACTTGTATATTGCATTGTCTTTGCAACCAAACTTACTCTACTATTTTGTGTAACATGCTTATTATCTCAATCAATATTATGAATTTGATACCCATTAATATCATATCTAGGTAGGTTCCCAATTGCTACCAATCTTTCTGATACTCATTGTAGAACTCTACGGCTTCTTCAGCAATGTAGTTCTCAGCAATGCAACTTTCTATAATTGCATATCTTACATCCTTAGGAAGAAGTAATCTGATCGTAACAGGAAGTAATTGTTGCATCAATGTATGACAATTGTGTGATTTCATACCATTCAATTTTAAATCTTTCATCGAAACAATATTTCTAAAATTCGAAGAATAACCATCAAAAATTTTTAAATCAACCAAACACTTGCAAAATTTCATTTTCTCTTCCACCAGAGGTGTTAAATCTTTTCTCAAACTCGATATTACCAAATCCAATCGAGCTTTAAGTTCATCCTTTGTCTTCCCATGAATGTTAAGTAAAGTTCCAATGATACTCTCATATACATTTTTTTCAACATGCATGACATTTAGATTATGTCTTACATATAATGATTTCCAATATTCAAGCTCAAAGAATATGGATTTTTTTTCCAATGACATCTATCAGCAGTGGTTCTTTTACATTTATTCCCACGATCAAATGTCATAGCATCAAATTTCCTAAGGATCTGTTCTCCTATCATCGGTAAAGGAGTGGCACAAAACTCTTGCAAACCGTTAAAGGCATTCTTTTGCTTTCGAAATGGATGATGACTACGAAGGAATCTTCTATGTCCACAATAACTCATTTTCATCCCATGTTCAAACTTTTGGCACAAGTGTCTTCACTACAATTCAGACAAGCAAAATAACCTTTGACGGCATGACCAAACAAGTCACCATATGTTGGAAAATCATTTATAGTTCACAATAATACTGTCTTCATTGTAAAGTATTGATTCCTATAAGCATCCTAAATGTCAATGCTTTCAACCCACAACTTCTTCAAGTCATTAATTAATGACTGTATATAAACATCAATGCGTTCACCTAGTTGGTGTGGTCAAGAAATTAATAAAGTCAACATTATAAACTTATGTTTCATATACATTGATAGGCATAAAATGTTAATGTTTTTATGCCACTTTTTATATTGAATTTTAGCTAGTCTATAATTAATTATTAATGAAAAGTACTTAATTACTGTATTTTTCTATTTTTAGTTAAAGAAAGACTAAAGCTAGAATTACTGTATTTCTGCGCAACATTTACTATGAAAATCATATTTGGAGCTACACTTTGAGGTTTTGTGGGATTTCAGTTTCAAATGATTTCTGATTCACTAGGCTTCAGTTCTGTAAAGTTTCATTGAAATTGATTTTGCCAATTAGTATTAGTTTGATTTATAAGTTCAACAACTTCATCAGTTGAGGAAGATTTACACTATCTTCGAGAAATTGGAATTTAAGTGTCTTTCCGATGTCCAAATTATGAAAACAAGATATTTCTGGAAATCTAAGAAATAGAACTGACTTTTTCAACCAGAATTAATGAATTCAAAGTTCATTAGGTCATCCAAAGTTTGCTTGGAATATGTTGACGAACACTGGTGATATAAAAGGAAAGTATATTTGCTTACTAGGATAATATTTATGATTGGACTGCCATGTCATCACACTCCAGCCATGTGTATTAAATTTGCCACATCATATGCCACATGGGAGGTCAGATTATTCTAATTATATTAATTGGAATAATATTTAGGATAAAAGGAATTAGAGTTAGATACAAATTTGATTCCTAAAGGATATGGAATGTTTCCTTATCCTAAGTGTAAACATGAGACACAAAATACCCTTTTAACCTTGAGGTGGCCGGCCATAGTAGGGAATTATAGGAGTTTGAGATCATGTATACATATTATCTCCTATATTCTCTAGGTTTTAGAGGGACTCTAGGGTTAAATCTCTCCTAAACCTCTCCTATAAATACCATGCAACATGGAGACATTCACACAATTCATCACAGCCCACATGGCGGCAACCATCACCAACCGCATCCCTCTCTCTTTTCTTTTCCCCATTCTCACAGCAACAATAGTTTCCCTAGGTTTTATGTTCAGTTCTTAAGAGTTTTTACATAGAAAAGTTGTGATACACAAAGCAAAGTTCAAGGAAGAATTCGGCCAGCCTTGGAGGAGTCAACCTTGTGACTTTGATCATAGTTTGGAGAAGCCAAGAGGAAAAGATTGAAGAACAAGTTCCAGGAGCTATCAACTTTGGATTTTATCTCTTTACTCTTAATCTCTTTATTATTTATTCTACGTTTATCTTTTGATTATTTGATGGATAATTCTAAAATCATGTGTAGCTAATTTTCTATGAGGATTATGATGTAACCATATTATGACTATTTAGTGTTTAATGCATATTTGAATTTTATTTATGTTTAAGGTTAATATTTTATTGTAGTTCTTAATGCTTCCATGAAAAGGTGGATTGATAAAGTATTTATATTGGCTTAGAAATAAGGGATATAAGAATGGATGGGAAATGAAATACATGGTTATCGAAATATTGCATGCCTTAGTGACAACTTTAACAAGATCTTATTGGGTTTGTATGTCTTAGGGCTTAAATTTTGGTATTTAGATTAGAGATAATTAAATACCTTGTGCTTGCTGGATTATAATGCATTGAGAAATCAACTTCTAGTCACATGTGGTTAAATGGGGGTTAACCTATGAATTTATAATGCATTAGGGCTAAATAGGAGTAATAGTGGTGAAGTCATAATCCTTATTTTCTTAAAACCTTTGGAATATTTGCATGCTGCCTTTCTTTAATTTTAAAATTATTGTTTTTCAATTCATGCTTGGTTACTCAACAAACAATCATTCAACAAATACTTGTTTTAATTTTATTGATTTGTTTAACAATATTTTTACTTTCATTATTAGAGACATTATTCCTTGTGGGATTGATACGGATTTTCTCTAAGAATTCCAATTTATTACTTGTTGATTCGTGCACTTGTGAGTTAATCAAAATTATACCACAACATACATCCATAGTGGAAGATTATATGTAACTGTAAGTACTGACCAACAACTGTATTTACTACTCATATATTTGTGTGGGTTAATTCCATCTGCAGCAATTCCAAGCCTTAAGTCCTAGATTCATTCGCAAAGTCAACCATAATTGATCAACTAGTTTCCATTATGGAGAATCTGCAAGATGCCTTAGCTTCCTAACTTCAAACTCACTTTGATTTGCATGCCAAGTTAAATTATTTACCATCTCAACACTTTGAAACATCCTTTGAAAATGAGGAATGGGTGGAAAATACCACAACACTTTCGTTGGAACCTTAACACGCTTACTTCCATTGTCATTGGACTTCCATCTAGATTCTCCACAAATAGGACAAGATTCAAGCTTTTCATATTGTTTTCTATACAAAATATAATTTTTTGGGCAATAATGTATTTTCTCATAATCCATACCCAATGCAGTCAACATTTTTTTCACAACGTACATAAACTCTGGGAGAACATTATCAATCGGCAACATTTCACACAAAAACTTTTGTCAGAAAATCCATATTTTGATTTCAAAATGTACAATTTGACCAAAGTTGTTAATTTGGTAAATTTTGTACAACCTGGATACAAGGGTTTTTCTGCATCCTCCAACAAACTCTTAATGCATTTGGATTATCCACAAAATTGTCACAGGTAGCATACATCAAGTCAATATTATTGCCAACAACATCTTCATCATCTTCATCTATGCCCATATTAGCTTCAACTTCAGCATTCACTTTCTTAACTTTTAAAAAATCTATATCATCTTCCAAATCTTCTTCGTACAAAATTTATCTACTGTAACTTGTATCAAACCTTTTAAAAAACATATGTCCTCTAACTTCTTCAATAGTGCGAATGTATAAATTTCCGCATTCCAAACAAGGACATGAAATTTTACCATCACTATTCATACTCTTCTCGCTAAATTTTATAAATTTATTCAAACCGTCCTCAAATGGTTTTGTCTCCTATCCATTGTTATCAATGATTTATCTATGTTTATATAAATCTACGCAAATTTAATGTACGACAAGATATTTTTATATCTTATAAAAATAATATAGATTATTAAAAATTATGTTATATAAACTAAAAATCCTAGATAATTAAAAATACTAATATGACGGAAAAAAGTCCATCATATTTGCATATATATTCTACTAATTCACATTTACGATGATACATAAGCCCATTGCATTTATCTATATTTTTTTTACTAATTCACATTTACGACGATACATAAGCCCATCATATTAACATACACATTGACGGACAAAAACTATAAATATGTAAATCAATATCAACTCATATATATATGCATGCATATTTATATTTACAAATTGAGATGCTAATTGCTAAGTAAAGCTCAAAACCGTCACCACCATCTGCAGCTACCCAATACGCCTATCAAACTCAAAACTGCCACCAAAGTCGTAGCCATCCACACCGAATATACCTCTCAAGTTCGAAACTGCCACCACCCACACATAAACCACCACCAACACAGTCTATCACGCTTAAAAAACATGAACAAATGAACAAAAAAACTTGTCAAAATTAATACCCAGTCAACTAATCGGGGAAAACACTCAACCAAACTCATCGGTAAATCACTGCAAATCAGTCAAAATATGCAGATTACAAGATCAAATTTGAAAACTAAAAAACTTAATTTTAAACCATCTAATGAAACTAAACTGAAAACACTATTTACATATAGCAAAATGAAACGATTTTAGCTTGTTTTTGAAGGCAAATGGCAAAGAATCATGCATTGGTCTGAGATTTTTGCACTTTGGCACCGTTGTGGAGGTCATACAGTTTTTCCCAAATGAAGAAGAAATGAGAGGAAACCCTGGTTAAAACCAAGGTAAAACAACATCGTTTCATCTTCACAACGCACAATGTACGTCGTAAATAGTCGAGTATCCACAACGCACATTGTGCATCGGTATGGCAATCAGTGTTGTTTCCACAACGCACAATGTGTGTCGTCAACAGTTGGTATACACAACCCACATGTGCGTCGTGCACGGTGACCTAAAACAGTGATGTTTGATTGCACGACGCACATTGTCTTAGTATTCACGACGCATATGTGCGTCGTGTATAGATATATATTTACGACGTGTTACTGTGTCGAATATGAATGTTTACTATGATGTTCAAGCTAGTCATATTAACAACCTAAAACAATGCCATGTCACTACTTAAGAAATTTTTTATTTTCGTAGATAATGTAGTTTACATGATGTTCTTCCACCATCACATATGTTGCCATGTATTGCCACTTCGGCTTCAATAATGGACACGTCAGTTTTACATGTTTTATTCGTCGTAGTTGTTGAATTTTAGTTACGATGTTCTTCGACTTGCTCGTCATAGTTATGTAAAAAAAATTAATAATTATTTATTAATTCAATTTGTATATTCTTTAATATTTACTACGACGTTGCCCTTTTAATTCGGCATAGATGGTATTTGGACGATCGTTATAATATCATCTTGTTCTTGTAGTGTGAGAGAGAAATTACCTTTAATTCAATGATTCCTCATCGTCTGGATCGAAATTGTTGCCAAAAAATTGGAACTCAAGTCCAAAGTTGAGTTTCTTAAAATCTAGTCAAATTTATCCAAATTGAAGACATGAGAGGCTTGCACAAGACCTAAGAAACACATTAAGATCAGTGGTAGTATCCATTCGCCATCAGTGAGGTAGATCGGAACCGGCAAGCTTTTGTTGGAAATGTAGAGTTTGAATTGATGCAAAGCGAGCAAATCACGGCCATTAATCACTACCAATAGCTTGCGCAAGGTCTAAAGATGCTAGCAGGGAGGTCCAATCATGGCGAAACTCGCCAAAAGGTCACCAAAAAAATGGTGGTTTGCTAGCTATGGTGGCAATGCATGTGGGGGCTCCGGTGGCCAGTGGTGGTAGGGTTTGTTGGGTAGAAGTCCCTGGTGCTACAGTATGCTAATGGTGGCAATGGTGAGGCCTCAAAGTTCATGGATCATGGTTGAGCTTGCTGGAGGTCATTGTAGTTTGAGGTGGTTTTCTCATAATTTTGTGCTTTCTGTCGCCAAAATCTAGGAAATATCTAGCCATCAAAGTCACGAATGTGTAACTTGTCAAATGAGTTTTCCAACAGTTCCAAGCATGCATCCTAACTCATTTGGATGAGGGAGATATGGATGTTTAAAGTTGTCGTGGTGGTAGAGTGCAAAATGTCGCAAATGAGAAAGAAAATAATGGCAGCTAGGGTTTTCTAATGAAGATGGTACCTTAGCTTGTGTGCAATGGACCCTATTTCTATACACAATCATGTGCCAGCTGTCTCTTTCTCATTATATATCAATTTTACATGCTATTATGACCCTAACGCAATAAAATAATGACATTTTATGTGTAAAGGTATCACAAATTAAAATCATTTCAAGTGATAAAATATCCAAGATTAAAGTCTAGTAAATATGTGAGCTAGTCTTAAGTCTCAACTGATCCGGAACTAAAAAGCTATAGTAAATTGTCCGTAACTTAAAAATTACAGCTTAAAAATGAAAATGCTACCACTCTGTGGACTCGTATTGACGACCTTTATGCTGTGCTAGATAAAAATTCAACCAAAACTCACTCAACTGAAAAGTCAACGTTGAGCCCATCTTTGGTCAACTTGGTCCAAGTTTTAGAAATTTATCAGGTTTTGTAAATACGGGTTGTTACAGTCGGCCCATCATAAAAGGTAAAGTGACTAGACTCTATAATGGCCTGCCATATTAAGCCATCAAATTAATACGACGTTGACACATAGCAATACATGTCATCCATGTAGACAAATACAACAAGTCATTTTGGCCTGTCGTATTTGACCAAAAATAATACAACAAGCTCTAACTACCCATCGTATCTTGTATGAATTAATGCGATGGTCTCTCTAAGCCCGTCATATTTTTCTTTCTGAAATTCATGCGTTGATCCAACCCATCGTATTTGGTGGTATTACATCTTTTGAAGATTGTCGTATTTTGCTATGGTAAGTTCTCATCTTATGTTAGGAATATCACAACATATCATAACTTTATATAATGTGAATATTGCATGTAACCATTACATCGTCATAGAGTGCAATTTCTAATTATCACATGCAACATAAAACCAAACAATCTATAATCATGTGTAATGTTTAAATAAAATATATAGATCCTACAAAATATATGTATATGTATATGTATTGGTTTGCAATACTATGAGATAATTCTTGAATGCTTGATATGAGTAGCATTATAAAATTTTGACATACATATATATAGTTTTGTTATAGTGGGCTAGGGGCTTATGTGAGCTCTTAGCCAAAATTAATGCATATCTAACATTATGTCTCTTTGACATGATCTGTCTTCTTTTCTATCACTAAACATGTTATATTCTTCTTCATTTTCACTGCCTTCAAATTAATGGTAATAATTGTTGTAGCTAAATATATTCATTTTTTATTTTTCTCTTTTTTGCAGAGGTTTTGGATTGGGTTGGGACAAAAGCACATTCAAAATTTGTATTTCATTGCTAAACATTAATTTTCATTTTTTATTAAAACTATCCCAAAAAAAAAGTGATTAAAAAGGTCTAAAATCAGTTAAGACTCTCTGCATTGCATTCAAAATCCAAAATGAAATTCAAACCATTAAAAAAAAAAAAATTTATACTATTGGGAGAGGAGTTTGGTACTCCCAAATTACTAAAAATCTGCTCTGTAATGTGAGAGGTTTTTTTTATTTAATTTAAACTGGCTGAATGCATGGCTTACATTTAAGCACACTTCCTTTATTATATCAATGATGCCAAAATTTAGTTTGATCAGTTTTTCATATATATTATATATATTTACATATATATCTAAATTGTTTTTCTTATTTGTAACGACCCAAATTTTTCACACTTGTCTATTTGAAAATTTAAAGTATGTTGACCAGTTGAAAGCCCAACGTTGACTTTTATCCGGGCATTTTTTTTTTTTGCTTGAACCTTATTAAGCATAGCATAGAGGTTGTCATAACGAGTCCATAGACTAGCAGCATGTCTAAATCAGAGTTGTAGATTTTTTATTTTATGGACAAGTAAAGTTGTATTTTAAATTCCAAATCAGACTTTAAGTTTATAAGTATCTTTTTTTGATATTAAGTGATGTTTTTCAGTACTTTTATGAGCTTTTATATGATAATTTTAAGTGGAACACATCTGTCAATAGCTAGAAGGACACTTTGGTATATAAAAGTTGCTATTTACACACTTTTTGAGAGAAATTATTGTTCATCGTCTTCAACTTTGCGTAGAGAGAGAAAGTGAGAGTTAGGAGATTTCTTTTCCACCGAGCCACTTTCTAGGCTTCATATCTTCCCCATCCAGATGAGTTAGGATGCAATCTTTGTACAATTGGAAAGGTCTCGTGACAAGATTTATGTTTGTACCAATTTTATTGCTAGAAAACTACTGAAAGCTAGACAGATCTAAGCTCGAATTTGATACAAAATCACTTTGGACAGCCACCTTTTTGCTTACATCTACTGACTTATTCAGATTTTGGAGCCTCACCACCGCCACCCATGGCTGCCACACTCACCAATGAGTCTTCCCCGTGAACAAAGATCTTTGATGACCACTACACCCGCCACAGGCGCTGCCTAAACTTTTATGCACATCGAGTTCATGCACCGACACTGGCGACACCACTGCCGACATGATGTGATGCACCACCCACCCAATTCGCTCCCCCTCTGGCCAATGAAGCCAACCTTGGTGCTCACTCTGACCAAATCCAACATCTTTCACTGTATCAAACAGCTCATTCCTTCCAGGACTTCTCCATCTTCATCGAGGAAAACAGCAGCAAGGGGGACTTCACTGCCTACCCCAATAGCTTCAAAAAATCATGGGAAAGCTACCACGTCAAGCTTTGAATCCAATTTAGTCAAATTTGTAGACACCCAACTTTGGCCGAACCCACTGCAATTTGAAGGCCAATTATGGTCACCAACAACGTCATACTGTGAAATTGAAGGTAAATTCTCACTCCTTTTATCTCTAATTTCTGTTCGATATTTTAATTGTAGCAACTACACTTGTAACAAATAAATACAAAAATTCGACCAAATGTTGAATTTGCGGATCAAAATTGTATTGTTGCAGAGTGAAATTGACTGAAATTGGAGGTTTAATTATATTCCAAAAGATTTCGAGAACCTAACCAAGTGCTCAATGTTGGTTACTTTTGGAGAAATTGAAAGCCTCCAATTTTGGGTAATTAACCGTTAGGGTCAATTGTGTAATTATCATAATTGATGGATAATTTTGGTAATTAATGCTTGCTTAAAGTAATTAGATACCCGAAGGACTCATTTGGGTCTTTGTACAAATTTAAAGTAACTAAGATAATTTTGGTGAATCATTCTAAGCGTTCGTGCACAGTCGAGAGTTGGTCCGAAGATCTAGCAAAAGTATGCATCTGATCTGTAAATGTATTTTCCAAATATTTGAGATTATATAATATTATAATTGAATTGCATTTGATTTGTTTCAATTTGATTTTTTTGTGCATTTAAATTTTTCTTATTAAGTATATGATATATGTGAATTTAAATTGTTGCTCAATTAGTTTATGCCCTATGTTTTATTGTTTTAATAGAACTTCATGTTTATTTATAATAAATATGGAATTTGTGTTTTAAATGGTTATTTGGCGATTTATAAAATTTTTGGGCACTTCATAATTTTTAAAAAAATTGGATAAAATAGTAATTTCAAATAAAATTGTGGCTTTTATGAAATTTGAAAAGTTTTGGAGCAATTTTATGAATGTAGAAATATTTGAGTATTTTCATGAAATTTTCCAAATTAGAAGATTTTGAAAAATTGTTGAATTTATTACGAGTTTAAAATAAAAAGATTTGAGAAATTGATGAAACCCAATGATGGGTGATCTTGGAGATGATATTGATGAATGTCATACAATATTAATTGAGATATATATGATATTATGATCGCTATTATGATATTATGTCATCCTCTACTGCGAACATGTGTCAAGAAATATAATGAAGATCAAGCCATGATGTATTTGGGACTCCGGTCTATCGTGATGAGTTATACTCCCCTTCCTTTGCCTATGATGTCATCAAGACGCTGAAGGTCATACATAGAGGTGGCAATTTAAGTTATGATACGAAACATGATTAGAAAATGACTCGTCTAAATTGACCTGCATAACTCAAAATTGACACGAATAAGTTAAATTAATGCATAAAAAATTAAAATAATAATAAACAAATATATATATATATATTTTAATGTAAAAAGTAATTAAATAATATAAATAATAATAATAATATTTTATTTAAATGGGTTAGATAGGTCAAACCATTTAGCACGCTTTAGATAACGAATTCACATGAATGACACAAATTGCGACTCACACTGCTCGATACCAGAGTGATATACCAATTTTGATGTGTGATTGTTGATTTTTAGTTTATAAACTCATCTGTTTGATTTTACGGATTGTAGCCTATCGAGTTGACATTTTATGAGAGTTTGTTCATTAAAATGAATTTAAATGTTTTGTGAAATTACGATTATGATATTGATGAATGTGAAACAATATTGATATATTGATTGAGATATATATGATATTACATGCGCTATTATAATATTACAATATCATCTACTGTGGACATATGTCAAAAAATATGATGAAGATCCTGCCATGACGTATTTGGGCTCTTGGTCTTTCATTATAAGTTATACCCCTATTTCCTTGCTTATGATGTCATCAAGATGCTGAAGGTCACACGTAGAGGTAGCAATTTAAGTCATGATACGAAAGATGACTAAAAAATAACTCGTTTAAATTGACCTGCATAACTCGAAATTGACACAAATAAGTTAAATTAATGCATACAAAATTAAAATAATAATAAGCAAATATATATTTTAATATATTATAATGTAAAAAGTAATAAAATAATATAAATAATAATAATATTTTATTTAAATGGGTTAGATAGGTCAAACCATTTACACGCTTTAGATAACGAATTCACATGAATGACACAAATTGCCATTCACACTGCCCAATGCTAGAGTGCGGTACTAGTTTTGATATATGATTGTTGATTAATGGTATTTAAACTCATCTGTTTGATTTTACGGGTTGTAACCCATGGAGTTGACATTTTATGAAAATATGTTCATTAAAATGAATTTAAATGTTTTGTGAAATTTCATTTACGCTTCTAGTGGCTGATCCGCGATTATTTAGTAATTGTGGTAAATTGCATTTTTGCTCCTAAATTGTACTTTAATGATTTAATAGTTTTTGGAAAAAAAATCTAAAGGTTTTGTGAAAACATTTTCAAAAACGAGAAACTTTTAAAATAGTGACGTGAGATTTTGCCCATAATGAATTTTACCTATTAGACATCTATTTTCTAGTTATTTAAGAGCACTCATTGAGACATCCGTATCTCACATTTTGTATTTTTATCCTTGTTCTCCCAAGTCCTAGTTGCAGGTCCTAGTGAACTGCAGTCGGCATCACATTCGTACTTTACTTGTGCTATTGTTTATTTGATTATGCAATAGACTCTGGTACTTTTATTCTACATACTTTGAGATTGTTTTATTTTATAATTTTTACTTATCTCACATAGTGGGTATGGCATAAATCATATCTTACTTATTAGTTACTTATATATTAAATCCATTTCGGATAAGGATTCTGTTGGTTGTTCCCAAAGATTCTGATGGAATCTTTTTCAGGTGGAGCTTCTCCAAAAAATCTGAAAGAATTTTCGGCATGACTCTTGTCATTATCCATGAATTTTAGATATATTTTTATTGAGAATCCATCCCATAACCGCTAATAAACCAGTATCATTGTTCTATTATTAGTAATAAGATGAAATCCGTCGCAAATATTTGTCTAGAATTTCTAAATAAGTGAAAAATCATATATGTATATATAATAATTTTTTAGTGGATGACATGCGATTGGTGATGTATATATAAGAAAAATTTATGCATTCCATCATAGTTGGTGGCATGTAAAATCCTGTATATATACTTGAATACATGGTTAATTTCTTCTGCTAAATTACTCGTAATGGTGAAATATAGGTAGGAAGATTGGTCGACACAAGTTGGTCCATCACTCGGAGTTACAGAAAATATACCAACTTTTACTCCTTTAACCTTTTTTATTTTCAAAAGAAAAAAAATGGTTACTTAATCAGAACAAGCTACAAAGTAGTAATATGGCCAGTGAAAGGTCTACTGCAATTTTGGTGATGGTTATGGCTCTTTGTCTAGTAACTATAGCTGAGGTTGAACCTGCTTGGGACTATGCTAATGCCAGTTTGTATGGTAATATGAGTGGCTCTCAAACCATGAATGAGAACAATTTATTTTGTTTTTTTTCTCCCTATTTTCTTTCTCAACTATTACTTTTTGAAAAAATTGGTTTTAATTTATAATTAAGATTTTTGTAGAAGAAATATGTTATCTAGCACACCTTTTGCCACATCACATTCTAAATGGGCTGCCATATTTTTTATATTATTTTTTGGGTAGATGGGCTGCTCTTATTGGTTAATACATCACAAGTTGTGCTGAAAAACATTTTGGGAATTTTGTATAGATGCTCATGTGGTAATAGGATTAATGAAATATATCTATCATTTTAAATAAACTGATCCATGCCAATATTTTATTGAATTACCAAGGAAATACCACTATACCTTTCCCAATTTAATGTTCATACCAACCCACTCTTTTTACTTGAATTTCACCGACACTCCATCTTTTTGCTTATCTTCACCAAGGATCACCGCTGTTTAAAGATAAACTTGTGTTTACAATCTTTTTCTTGATTTTCTTTGTATTTCAAACACTATCTGATTTCTTTGTATTTAAGAATCCATTCTCAAAATATTTTAGGTATAAGAAAAACCAATTGCATCTCCAATATTGACAAAGATAATTTGCATTTCTTTAGTTACAATCATTGCTAAACTAATTTTCATTTCTTTTGTTACAATTATTGTTAAAGTCATATATATTAGTATTATGCTTGAGTATGTGTAATTTGAAATTTATTACAATGAAAAAAACAAAGAAAAATATAGAAAAACAATGTTAGCCTGACGTTGAAGATGATGGATCCTGCCTAACAGACGGGGCATACAGGCAGGGTATATAAAATCTAGCAAGATACTTAACTAAATCAAATAAAGTGTTCACCCTGCCACAAAGTAAAAGGCCCCACCCAATTCAGTCGGAATACAAGGTAGAGGGAAATGATTTTTCTGCATATGACCCCACCTCGATTGGGCGAAGCCCCCTACTATGTGGCGGGATAGACGGTCAAAAGGATTAGAGAAGGAGTGTTGTGGTGAAAATTGATAAAGATCTCAAAGATTGATGAAACAAAGATTATGACTTCACAACTATTACTCATATTTAGCCTTAATGCATGATAAATTCGTAAGGTTAACCTCCATTGACCAAAGATAACAAGAAGTTGATTCCTCAATGCATTATAGTCTAGGAAGCACAAAGTATTTAATTATTTCTAATCTAAACACCGAAATTTAAGCCCTAAGACATTCAAACCCAATAAGCTATTGTCAAAGTTGTCACTAAGGCATGCAATATTCCAATTCCCATGTATTTCATTGCCCTTCCATATTATATCCCTTATTCCTAAGCCAACATAATACTATATCTATCCACCTTTTCATGGAAGCATTAAGAACTACAATGAAATATTAACCATGAATATGAATTAAAACCACACATGCATTAAAAATTAAATAGTCATAATAGGGCTACATCATAATCCTTATAGAAACTTAGTTACACATATTTTTAAGAATAGCCATCAAATATTCAAAAGAAAATATATAGTTAATAACAAAGAGAATTAAGAAAATAGAAAACAAATCCAATAGTTGATGGTTGCCGAATTCCTCATTTATTCATCTTTCTTTTGCTTCTCCAAATATGCTTCAAGAACAAGGTTGAACTCCTCCACTAGTGCTGGCCGAAATTCTCTTTTGCTCTAGAACTTTTGTGTAGCCGAAATCTCCTTTGTAAAAACCCTCAAAACTAATATAAAAACCTAAAACTCTAGACCTTAGACCTCTAATCTTTCTCTCTTTACCTCCTTGAATGAATGTATGAATCATATATTTTTAGTAAAGATTGCACAGAAATACAATAATTTTCAACATTTGTCTTTCTTTCTCTAAAAATAGAAAAATACAACAATTAGTATTTTTCATTAACAACTCAAAACTAGCTCAAATCTTAATATAAAATATGGCATAAAAATAGTAACTTTTTCTGCCTATCAAGGAGAAAAACTAACATTGGATTGCTGCTCAAATTGTTGCTTGAGTTGCTCAGATTTGGTTACAGCTCGCGTTAATGGTTGTCTATGGCTGACATTTGATGGGTCACTAAACTTCCTCTTCTTTGGATTTTCATTTTTCGCATCTCTTTGCTAGCGGAAATTTGATTCTCTTTTGTTTCATGGCCGACATTTTGCTTCTCTTTGCCGGCGGTTTTTTCTAAACTGTCGGCAATAAAAAGAGTAGAGAGAGGAGAGGATGGGATGGGTGAGAATCGTGAGAAAAATTGAGAGATGGGAATGAGGGGAGTTGATGTTTTCATTAAATTTGGGAGGGTATAGTTGGTATTTCCTTGGGTAAATCAATAAGATGTGGGCATAGATTAGTTTATTTAAAATGATGGGGATATTTCATTAATTTTATTGCCACAAGGGCATTTATACAAAATCTCCAAACATTTATATTTGCAAAATCTAGAATTTGAACTTTTTATGATGGTGCTGATAAAGAGCTGGTCTATTTGGGTTTAAGCCCAGTTCATCACCATAATCCATCACCTTGCAATTTGTATGGCCAAATTAGATTTTTTTCTTCTTATTTTTCCAATTGCAAAATGAGTTTTTTTTTGCTTTATTTTTTATTAGAATTAATTGGAAAATGAGATGAAAATATGATATTCAGGTCATAAAATTGGTACATGTGAATGCAGTGGGAGCTTGTGGCTATGAAAATCTACTTGCACAAGGATATAAGGACTCGAAACCACTGCCTTGTGCACAGTTCTTTTTCAGGATGGCAAAACCTATGGAGCCTGCTTCAAATTCATGTGCCATGACTCTCCACAATGGTGCCTAAACAATAGCATCTATGTAATTGCTACAAACTTCTATCCTCCCAATTACACCAGAATTGCTGAAACCTAGTGTAATACACCAAGGAAACACTATGATTTATCACAATCCATGTTTCGAAAGACTGCCCTTCACCAGGCAGGCATTGTCCTTGTCATATATTGAAGAGTACCGTGCATTCAAGTCAAGCGCATTAAGTTATAGTTTAAGGGTAATCCTCACTGATCCTAAAAGCTTAAGCTTAATAGGAGGTGAGACATCATATCTTTTACATTTATATCTATTACTCCCCCTCATATATAGGTCATTTTGGGTCCATACATGTAGATTTCTGGTCTACCTCTTTTCAAAATTTTTTTGGGTCAATATGTATGTATGTATGTATGTATGTATGTATGTATGTATGTATGTATGTATATTTTTATTTTTATTTTTTGGTGGAGCTATTGAGTTTTGAACCTGTGATCGCTAGATCTTTTGGCTCTGATACTATGTATGTATGTATGCATGCATGTATGTATGTATATTTTTATTTTTATTTTTTGATGGAGCTATTGAGTTTTGAACCTGTGATCGCTAGATCTTTTGGCTCTGATACCATGTTGAATCTCCACAAATCCCAAAAGCTTAAGCTTAATAAGAAAGGGATCATCATATCTTTTATATTTAACTCTATTAAAGGGAAACCAAAATTGGATATTTGTCTTGGTATATAATGTGGGAGGTGCTGGTGATGTTGTAGATGTGAAGATTAAAGGTTCAAAGTCAAATACTTGATGTGCCACTAGAAAATAGGGTCAAAAACGTTGGAAAAATACTGACGTGTTAAGTGTTTAAAACGAAGGACCCAAACCGTCCTGCAATCAGGCGTCGTATATAGTCAGAAACATATATGACAGTTCTAAACCGACGTCTAAAAACTTTAGAAGACGGACCAAACCATCGTTTAAAACAATGCCGAAGCCACTTGGATGTCACAGGGCAAACATATAGACGACGGTTTTCAACCAAAAACCGTCGTTTATGTAGCTCATATCTATGACATTTAATCCCATGTGGCATGTTAAATACAATGGTTTGTAACTAGGAACCGACGTTTATAAATCAATATATAAACATTGGTTCTAAAATAGGCCCGTCATTTATGTTTATGAATTTTTTTTTCCAACAGCTTTTATATATTATATATATATAGATTTTTTTTAATAAAATTTTAATTAAAAATATGTTTTCAATTAAAAAAATCACAAAAAATAACAATTTTAATTACTAAACTCTTCTACATAATTACTAATTAAACCAAAACTCTCATATACAATTTTTCATACAAAATGTGCACAATATATGCACGGGTAGTTCATACATATCATTGGGTTTAACAACTAACTTAACAAAATAGATTCAATATTCAAACAAAATAATGCATTATATTCAATATTTGAACTTTCTAATGCGCGGGTTAGGCCCGTCATATACAAATTAACAACCAGACGAACACAATATAGTCAATATTCAAACTTTCCAATGCACGAGTTCAAACATTTTCACAGAATAATGCATTCACAATTTATTAAAAACAATTTAAATAGATTGCCGAGTACTCACCTTAAAGTTTTTGGGTTGAAAAATCACAAATATTTTGTGATACGAAGTAGTAATCCAACCACAATGGAGAAGAGGAGCAACGGTGACGGCGACTTGGGTGTTAGAGTTTTTGGAGAAACGAGGGAAAATGAGAGACGACTTTGGTGCGTAGAATTTCTGGAGAAATGAGGGAAAATGAGAGAGGAGGATTCATCTAATGAACAAAACACAGAGCCAAATCAACGTTTTTTTGTTAAAAACGACTGGTCCATAGGCAGGCCTGTCATTTTTTTTTTTTACAATCAAGAAGGGGTAAAAATGACGGGCTAGAGCTAGGCCCATTGTTTGAACCCCTTGGTTTAAAAAAAACGACGGGTCCATTACAAAAACCATCGTTTTACTCCAAATGATGTCGTTTTAATAAATACAACAGTTTTGTCCAAGGAATCGTCGTCTTATCATCACGTATCATAAAACAAAAAGGATGGTTCCCTCTAGAACAGTCGTATATAGTTTAAAACCAAGACATGTGGCATCCACGTGTCTTGGGACATTATAAACAACGATTCAAGTGGGAAACCGTTGTTTATAACATAAAACAAAAATGACGGTTCACATTGGAACCGTTGTATATAGCCTAAAACCAAGACACGTGGCATCCACATGTCTTGGGGCATTATAAACGACAGTTTCAGTGGAAAACCGTCGTTTATAACCTATGAGAACAACGACAGTTTTTCCTGAACCATCGTTTATGCTTTTTTTATGCAACGTGTAACACCCCGTCCCAAGAAAAGATTAAAAAATTTCCTAAATTTGACCAAGTTTGAACGTAAGTGGGCCCGGGTTGACTTTTTTTGTGGTTTTAGTTTTGTTTCGATTGTGGTACCATTGCGTAGAGCTAGTCGATACAAGTTCGTAGACTAGTAGCACGCTGGATTCTGAGCTAAGACCGAGAAGTTATGGGCAAAACAGTGTGAGTGGCATTTTGGTAATTTTTCAAGGCTGATATTAAAAGAGTGAAATGACTAAATTGCCCCTACTGGAATTTCTTAAATTTTTCCAGAAGGCTCTGGAATTCGGCCCCTCTCTTCCCTGATGGTTCCTGCGCACACCGCCACCCCAAGCTTCAGCCATCTTAGCCGGCAACGATCGATTTCCGGCCAGATCGGGCCGGAAATTACCCGGAGCTTGAAGCCAGCGGTCTCCTCGTCTCAGCGACACCGGTGAGCAACCGTGAGACTGCCCGGACCGTCGGCAACTTTGAGAGAGCCGGTTAGTTCGCATGTGAGTTCGCCGGATTCCGGCGAGAAATTAGCCGCGCCACCACCTGGGAATTGAAGCCGGTCATCCCTTCTACTCAACCTGGCCGGCGAACGCTCGTGGAACTGCCTAGATCGCCGGAAAACATGAAAAGTCCGGTGAGTATGCTTTGCTTTTGTTCGCCGGATTCCGGTGAGTTTCCGGCGATGGGTTAACTCATTTTCCCTTAATTTGGACCCTAGGAACCTAATTTTGACATCAATTTAATGTAATTCCCCCTAGTTTAGATAGATTGGGGAAAACCCCTTTTGGCCGTGAATTTTGGGCCAAATTCCGGCCACCGCCGGTAGGAATCGGGTAAATTGAGTTGACCACTGTACTATATTTTCCGCAAGCTTCGTTTTGATATATAATTCGTATATTGTAGTTGAGTATTTGGAATTTACCCGGTTAAGAGCAATGTTGTCAATAACTGTTAAAATAAGATTTGTGGTGGTTAGTGATATAGATGTGTGTGTAATTATGTTTGGAAATTGCTGTGATGTGAATTGGTATATTCAGAATAAAGGATTGGATTATGTGATTGAAATTCGTGGTTGATAATGACGGTTACGGAAATATTATATGTGTATATATTATGTGATTATTGCACTGGGAATGGTAAATAAATTGCTGAAAGAATTGTGTTTGAATTTAGTTGAATTACTGTTGGATTGTTGAGAATCGATTGGATTGCGTATGTGGATTTTGGGTATAATGAATAAATTGCTTTGTGAATGTTTATTTTTAAATTGAATTGTTGTGATTGAAAAATATGGAAATTGGGTGTAAATTGATTAATGCACAACGTGTGAATTTATATATTATTGTGTAGAATTTATATAGTGTGTTATGGTTCCCTAGAATAAATGATTTTGTGATTGAGAGCTGCTTGGGCGAGGGATTATGCCGCCAAGCAGGGTGTTGCTAGCTCGGGCGAGGAATTATGCCGCCAAGCTGTAAGTTATATTCTGTTAAATTGTTTAGGAAAGGCTAATAGTAATTGTAACAGATGCGGCATATTTAGCGTGAATGTGCGATCGGAACTACAGGTAGCTTGATCCCTTGTAGAAAGGGTATGTAGGCAGCTCAGTTTTAGACTGAGTCCAGCTACACCGTACTTAGACAATATATTTGTTTAAGTGTTGGGTTGTGTACTGAAATGTGGTTTATTTGTGTGGGAAAGGCGTGCTGGTAGAATAAATTTTGTTTAGAAATGTTTTTCCCTGCAGGTTATGACTTTTAGCATTTTGGGGAGTGTTAGAAAACAGTCGAATTGTTGTCGAAATTTCTAATAAAATTTCCGGCAGTAGAGAATTCTTTTAGTCTGTTGGTTTCATCGGCTTTGGAATAGTAGTGTAACGGATTTTATCGACTGCTTGTGGCTTAGTGGCAACATTAGGTCACGCAGGCAGGACCCTGGTGGGATGGGTCCTGTCAGACGGCCCGTTATCTTTATCGCTCTCAAAGTTAATAACCGTCGTTTTAGTGGATCAACGTCGGTGTTAAGTCGGTGATTTTGGAACATCGACGTTTATATAAAATTAAAGGACATCGTATATGACCTCTTTCTGTAGTAGTGATGGATACAAATGTCAAGAAACTGGAGCCAAATTTGGCAGACAATGAGCAACTTGATTGGGCAAAGCTTGTCATTCCAAGTGACTACTAGTGATGGTAAAATGGTAGAGTATGATAATGTTGCCCCATAAAACAAGCAGTTTGGATAAACTTCTGAAGGCAAACAATTTCAGACGAGGAAACCTAAAGCTCTGGTGATGCATGGTACTCTTGTCTTTAAGAATAAATATAAATGGGTGTTGGCTTAACAATGAAGCCTTTATGTACTTTGAAAACCATCTTCTCTCTAATAAAAGTAAGATGTGTTTTTGTTTTATAAAAGGAAAAATGGTTTCAAAGGGTTTTCTCTAAAACACATAATCAATTAGATATTCTCAACTCAGATCAGATGTATGGAAAATTTTCAACCATTCAAGTTATTCCTTGTGGTTTTTCCAATAGAAGAAATAATTAAAAGTAGTAAATGGATGCCATTGCAACATACATTTCATTTTTCATGTTATTTACTTCCGCATACAATACCATGCAGAAAATTACAATTGACAAGTTAAGAAATTACAATTAATTCGTAACAAGCTTTTGCAATTATTGTGATTCCTCCTTTTAATTTTATTATAATTATGATTTTCTTTTTGACGAACATGTGTTGAGATGACCTTATACATTCAAATATTTCAATGTGTAGGTGTGAAGAATAAAACTGCAGTGCCATCACTTTTTTAGGCAGAAGTCAAGAACTTCTTGAACCATTGAACGGAGTCCTTCGGGTATCTTTTGAGCTTGTCGCCATAATCAACAAAATAAAGACCAAACCTTGAAGTATATCCTGCAGCCCACTCCCAATTATCCAGAAGAGACCAGGCAAAATATCCTTTTACATTGCATCCATCTTCTCTGCAGTTGATCAAAACAGAACCATATTAGCTTGTTAGACCTCAAGATTGTTTGTAAAATAAATAGAAAGCTAAAAAGAAGAATTAACAAAACGTGCAAATAGAAGATATTGACATACTTGATAGAAGCCAGCAAGTTTGTTAGATAGTCATTGTGGTATTTGATCCTTTTCTCATCCTTTAGAGCATCCTTGATGGGAACGAGTTTGTTATTTGGGTCATCCATCCCTGTAGGTTTACAGTAGTTCATTATATCCCATTTATGAAAATGGTAAAATGGAATTTGAGGTGCTTTCATAGTATAAATCTAGCGGGATAAAAATTTTGGCTCTCAATATTCCTTCTTTTAGGCTTTCAGAAGATTACCATTCTCTGTGACAATGACTGGAGGGTTGCCATACTTGTGCTTGATGTAGTTCATTAATTTTCTCATCCCCTCAGGTACTATGTACAACCATATAGAATTTGCCTACAATTTTGGCATAAGTAAATATGTATAAGAAATAAGAACAACAACAATCCATAAAAATAACCTGTCTTCATTAGTAGGATTTAAGTTAAAGCATATTGTTTTCCTTCTATGAACGTACCCTGTCTCCAATAGGTTGCAAATTTTTGAATGCTGAAAAAGAAAAGAGATAAGAAACTCAGGAAAAACAACAGCAAAGCATAAACTTACACTATATTTTTGGTGATTTTTCAATCCAATAAAGTATTCAAAGTTTCATCTTCAAAATAATTATAACAAAAACATAGACAATAGGGTTTGCAGTTGGCTTACGAAGGGTAACAGCTCCAGAATCTGCAATGGAGTCATTGAGTAGATTTCCAATTAAACTAGTTTTATTGGGAGAAGCATAAAAAGTAGTATAGTGATTAATTCCCACAAAATCCAGAGAGCCCTTGAGTAGGCTAGCCTGGGATCTTGTCAAGGTTGGCAGCCGGTTTGCTACTCTAGTTCTCATTGAACTTGGATAATCCCCAAACATCAAAGGATCAAGAAACCTGTAGTTACAAAATAAATCATTGTAATTCAAGGAAAACTTTTTAAATAATTACTATGAGTAGCAAATCAAGGTTTCTCCCAAATAAAGTCAACTTATACATTTCTTTCTCCTTTTTTTTCTTGGATAACCTTTGAATAAAAAGAAGTATAAGTGAGTGATAATTACCATCCTAGCTGAAAATCTTGAGCTCTTTGAGCAGCTTCAATATCTTCTGTGGAATTTGATTTTGGTTCGAACCAAATCACATCAAATGACAATCCAACTGATCCTTGCTGCTTTGGCTGCATAGTAAAATCAAAATCATCAAGCAGTGTTAGCGAAGATTTTTGTTGTTTGACAAATACATTATGCATATATGTTCTTGCAATTGCATAGTTATTGACAGGTAAATGCCCAAATTGTACTTCTTAACATGCATAATGTACACAAAATGCTCAATTTACTGCTTCTTGCATGAATTTCAAAAGTCATTCTCTTGTCAATCTTCCTACTTCCCAATAGATGAAAATACTGGTTTTAAATTGAGTTTCTGCACTCCACATTCTTACCTTGTATTTTCTCCTGTAAATGTCTACCGCTGTTGCATGAGAAAGGAGGACATGGTGAGCAACAATGTAAGGTTCAGTTGCAGAGTTTCCAGCTCTACAGAATAGGCGAAGTATGATAGAGCACCGCCCTGGTGCCTGTAGACCCACATCATATCCTTGTATAGAAAATGTATGCGGCTCATTGAATGTGATCCAGTGCTTCACCCTGTCACCGAATTTCTGAAAGCATGTCTCCGCAAACGTTGCAAAGTCCTTTCTACAATTGACAGATTTTTATGTACATAATACATCACCAGAAGAGTATACATATAGATCTACACATACTCAAGGAAAGTAGAAGTAAAACATCAAAATGATCATTTACATTATCTGTGGGTCAAGCCATCCTTTGTATCTGTCTTCCAAGGCTTGAGGAATGTCCCAATGGTAGATGGTCACATATGGTTCAATTCCTGAAGATGTAAAAACATAAATATGCAAGCAATGAGTAAAGAAAATATTTCTACGCAAGCACAGTTCATTTCTGGTTCATGTAAAAGCATTTGTTTGTGGATTCACAAACGCAAAAAACTACTTATGATAAGAATTCTGAAAGACATTGTCAAATGTTTGAACCAAAGTACTAGTCCAAGTAATTAATCAGACAGATGAGATTTCCATAACTCAAATTTCATGTCGTTAGAATTGGTTACCTTTGGCTAGTAATGCATCAATAAATTTATTGTAGTGATCAACTCCTGCATGATTAATTTCCCCACTCCCATCTGATAAACAAAAACTACAATTGGTTGCCTTGTATTTGCACTATATGTTTCAAATGAATTGATCAATTAGTATTTAGTACTATGCATTGCAAATTAGCACATGATTAGTGGGTGCTAAATTTCAATAATTGCTGGCAGCAGAAGAAGCTTACTGGGAAAAATCCGAGACCAAGATATTGAAAACCTATAAGCATCCATTCCCATGTCCTTCATAAGTTGTATATCACTCTGGTTCAAACCATTAAACGTATATATCTTTCTTAGCAAGTTAAGGTAAAAATAATATCAATTCAGAGGGGGGAAAAAAACTACTTGAAGGGCAATTTCTGTAACCTAGTAAAAGAACAAAAAATTATTGGAGTTGAACAACTTACTTCATAAAGGTGGTACTGATCCACAGCAACATCGGCATTACTGAAATCAGCTATCTTACCTGCCAAACAATGTAAAAGATTATTATAACAATCAGACTTAAGAAATCCATAGGTTTGGTTCATGAATTTTTTGGTTTCCTATCGATCCCTCAAAGAAGTTTATCTATTTCGAGTTTAAAAAAAAAAAAAAAAAAAAAAAAAAAAAAAAAAAAAAAAAAACATGTGAAGTAGAATTATAACATAGCCCATCTCCCAAATTTGTTAAAAATCTCCAAATTATATAAAAACTTATGCTTAGTGATGTTTTAGAAGTTGGATTATGGCATTAGGCAATGTGCATTTACAGTAAAAAAAAACTAGCTCCATTTATCTAGTTTAAGCAACTTGTCATTGTTAAACCAAACAATAACCCAAAAGAAGTGGCTGCCAAATGCAACAATTTTTGAAGAGTACAGAGAAAGTTGAAATTATAAAACTTTGTATTTACCATGAAAATAATTAACACCAAACAAAATAACAATAATTTATACAAATATTATATAAAAAATAACACTATCCTCTGAACAATTTTATCTATTTTCTATCTGTTCTATCCTATGCGGGCCAAGGAACTGCTCTAATATGCTAGTAAACGTAATTCATCAGACAAAGTAATCAAAATAATTTTCTAATTAAAATAGAAACTATAAAAGCAAAACTTACCAAATTTATGTGAAAAAGTGTCCCAGATGGATGGTCCCCTTCCATCTTCTTTTACTGCTCCTTCATACTGCCAAAAATTCATTGGAAAACATACAAAATACAATTAAAATATTGTATTTTTCCTAACGATATGGCCAAAAATCTGAAATATATAAACAGTAAATATGCCATACAAATTGAAGCTAAAATTCGACGTCACCACGTTGTATTCTCCAATTTTTGTTTTATAATTTTTTTCATTAATACAATGTCTTTTTCCTATATTCAACAAAAAAAAAGAAAAAAAAAGAAGAAAATGTCTTTTTAACCCAATTTACATATTTTGTCACCTTTATAAATAATACTTGTTTTTAGCGTCGCTTTCAATTCCTTTATATAAATTGACGCAAAATATTCTTTAAAACTATAAATTTTTCGTAATTTGTCTTTGCCTTCTTCTAATTAATAAAAGTTTATGCCAAAAAAAACAATGCCTTGTAAGCTACTAAAATCAAACCCAAATATCCAGATTGCAATAAGATAGAAAAAAAAAAAAGAAAAAAAAAATTAGTTTATTTATCTGTTTAAAAAAAAAATCAATACAATTTAACTAATTAATTTTTTTATTAAAAAATGATAGTAATAATTTTATTATTATAAATTAATAAATTAGGTAAATAGTAATATACTTCCTATGTTTCATCCTTACTAGTTTGAAGGTTAATATCATACTGAAAAACAGGAAACGATTCAACGACTATTTGGTAATTTTATCGAATCTCCAAAAATTCATCGCCCATACACAAGCTATTAGTGGCACAGATTTTCATTGCTATAAATTCAAAAACCGGAAATAGAAATATATAGATATATATATATATATGTATGATTTTGTTTTTATCTATGTCCTTTTGTATAAGCATTCTATCTTCTAACATGACTTGCATTAACTATCAAAAATATCAGAACAAAGCAAAAGAAAGAACTGAATCCAACTTATATCTTCAAATGGGTCCTGACCCAGACAGTGTTTGAAGAAGAAAAATAATTCACTAGTGAAAAGGCATGGTTTTTTTTTAAAAAAAAAATTTGAAAAAACAAAACCGAACCTGGAAAGCAGAGGAGGCAGTCCCAAAAACAAATCCCTTTGGAAAACTACCTCTGTTTATAGTCTCTGATAAGCAACTCTGAAGCCCAAATACCATCACCAATATTATAAAAAAAGCAATGCTTTTTCCCCAGAACATGGTATTTTTTTATTTCTCCGAATTCTTATTCAATCAAAGAAAAAGCAAATCGGCTTTTGATTATATAAAACAAAAAACTCTTTGAAAAAGATAGGACAGAGAGAGTTTGAGAAGATGGAGTAGGAGTGAGAAAGCGATTTTGTAATATTTATAGAAAGTTTAATACGGAATCTGACTGATAGTAAAAATGGGCAAATTTTTTTTTATTGGATAAAAAAAGGCAAACAATGGTGGTTACGTAACCACTTAATGAGATAGTGGGATTGGATTGAGAAAGAGAGAGAGAGAGAGAGGGGGGGCGGGGGGGGATGTTGGGTTGGCAGAAATTAATGCCAAATAGGAATTTTGGAATTTATTCAAAACTTTGGGTTCACACGTTTTCAGACCAGAAGAAGCAAATTCTTGTTGAATTTGAAACCATGATGAGAAAAAGGATCGGAGTTGCTTTTTGTGTTTACTTTGCTTTTATCTATCAATCTTCTTGCCTTGGCTTGTCTTTGTTTTTGGTGCTTTCCAATAATATGTTTTTTCTTTTTCTATTCTTTTAAAACATTTTTTAACTTTAATCCTCATCCGCCGACTGTGTCCCTCCGCCACTCCGCCGACGCGCCAAAGTTTATAGAAACAATTATTTATTCCAAATTTTGATGATTAATTAATATTTTATATTTCTTTGTCCGCCTATCGCTTGTGAATCATGGAAACTAAAGTCTTGTCTGTCATCTATAGCATGTAATAAATGGTACATTGTATAAGAATTATTTTTGGTATTATTATAATGTATGGAAAATATTAACAATCAATACAAGCTGGAATATTTTTATACATAATATATTTATGTAGGTTTTAATAAATATGTTATTAACAATAAAAACAAACTGCAAATTCAAAAAGCTGTACCTGCCCTCTTTGGTCTTGATGGTTGAGTATGGTTAACATACACCATCAAGATCAAAGGTTCAAGGGTTGGTAGAGAAAAGCAGAAATTCAAAAATCTGTAACACATTATTATTTTATAATATATGTATAGTATGTATATAGAATATCGTGTATGGAAACATGATACCTACTTTTTTTACCCCAGAGGCTTTTTTTTTTTTTTGACAGAAATATAATTTTATTAAATCAAAGAACAATTATGTTTGGATCATATATTTCCAAATTAATATTTTTATGAATAAAATATTATTTTGGAATTAAGTGATTTAAAAAGTCCCACATTGTTTGGAGATGCAAATAATTTGAAGTTGTGCTAGTATAAATACTTGTTTGAAAAGGAAGAAGTCCCGCATCGAAAGTAAACGAGTCTTTTGAGAAATTCTTTACTTATAAAATTCAAGCTTCTTCAACATTAGAGATGACCCCTGCATCAACACAACTACAGCATAGACAACTTAGTTTATTCTCTTTAGAATTTACTTCGAGTAGTCAAGTGTTCTTAGTTGTTTTTAGTTAAAAATTTTATTTAAAAGTCCTTTGATCTGAAAGGCATTTGTAACCTTTTAATTATTTTGTTCTCAATAATTAATACAATTGTTTGAGTAGTTTGATTTAACTGGCGCACATTTTATTATCTTTGGATTGTTTTAGATTCGAAGTGGCACGCCCGTACACCTAAGAGACGACCAATTGTTGTGTTTTACACCAACATATATTTTGGCACGCCTGGTGGGACTGACAAGTTTTCAACTTAGAAGATGGTGCAGACTCGCTTGAAGACTCAGGCATCCGACACCCACGGCATCATTAGCAGCCGAAACGTGTCTGAGGAAGTTGGAACGGAAAGGGAAGCTGGAAGGATTCCGGACACGACAGAAATGTCTACCCAGATTTCGATCCGGGAGCTTTCCCAGAAGTTGGAGACATACCAAGAGACCCAGCAACAGATGTTGCAGGGAATCATGGACTTGCTACGCCAGCAGGTGCAGACAACTCAAATTGCGTCGAATGATGCAAGGCCGACTAACGGCCAGGAGGAAC
Source organism: Ochetophila trinervis (assembly GCA_003254975.1). NCBI lineage: Eukaryota > Viridiplantae > Streptophyta > Magnoliopsida > Rosales > Rhamnaceae > Ochetophila > Ochetophila trinervis. Next base: position 204,420 of record QANX01001464.1, read on the forward strand.
AACAAGTGCAGGCCTTTCAGGCCGTACCTACTGGCAACTCGCCGAGAACTGAGTCACCGGCCTTTCAGGCCGGGTCCAGTGGACACGACGTAAGAGTTATACTGGAACGACAAGTTCAGCCTTACATCCCTCGACCGGCTCGGAACAATGTTCAAGCCGGGGGCAAGCTGATAACCAAGGCCAGACTGTGAGGAATGGTCGAGAAGAACAAGTGACACAAGCTTTCCAGGCTGTACCCAACATACATGGAGTGAGAGCAGATGTCCAACCACACCAGAACTTTCCAGCGCAGAATCCGATTCATGGCGGGGGGCATGTGGAGCATTTCGGACAGAACTTCAGGATTGGACACTATGACGCTTATGCCTACCAAACGGACTTCCACGCCCCGGCAAGGAGGAACGGACCAAACTGGATGAACCATGGCCAAGGCATGGATCGGGAGGTCGTCGAGACCATCATCCAAGAGATGATGGGTCCTGCATTCAGAAGAACTGGACGACCGTCTTATAAGAGGCCGTACCCAGACGCTTTCGACCGAATTGAATTTCCCAGGGGATTCAGGTTTCCTGATTTCACCCTATTTTCTGGCGAGGAAAGACAATCCACTGTGGAGCACATTGGCCGCTTCACTATCCAGTGCGGAGAAGCAGCGGCCAATGACTTCCTAAAGCTGCGTTTGTTTGCTAATTCTTTGACAGGTCCAGCTTTCACGTGGTACATCAACCTGCAGCCAAATTCGATCCATAGTTGGCAAGAATTGGAGCAGAAGTTCCACGAACAGTTCTATAGGATTGAGCAGGAGATTTCCATGGCGGACTTATCGCGTCTGTGTCAGATGGATGGAGAGTCGGTGCAGTTATTCATAACCCGATTCAAAAAGGCGAGGATCAGATGTCATCTAGATATACCGGAAAGGGAGTTCGTCAAGTTAGCACAAGGCGAATTGAGCTATAAGCTTCGGAAGTTGGTGTCTCGAGCCACTCGTTATGAAGGTATTCTGAAGGAAGAGTACCAAAGGAAAAACTCGTCAAAAGGGTCATACTACAAGGACTCGAATACTGAAATTCACTTGGTCGAAGCTGAGGACCAAGAAAATGAGGATGGAGCAATTGAGGTGGATGCGGCAGAGGTAGTAGCTACACATCCATATGTTTGCAAAGCTCTTGCCAGACCAGTGAGGAGCCAGAAAGTTCCATAGCTGGTAATGAACGCAAGAAAGAATCATGCTGAACCAGAGAAGGTTTACAGTTTTGACATCTCCAAAGCTGACCAGATCTTTGACCATTTGTTGGCTGACAAGGTAATCAAATTACCTGATGGCCATATTTTGCCTTCAGCGGAAGAGATGAAGAAGAAGTCATACTGCAAATGGCATGTCATGTGGTCACACCAGACCATTAATTGCGTAGTCTTCCGGAATACTATCCAAACCTTGATTGAGAAGGGGACACTGAAGTTCCCAGAGAAAGGAAAAGAGATAATGGAGGTGGACAGCAATCCTTTCCCGTTGGCCGAAGCAAACATGGTTTCGGCCAATATTTTAGACTTGACAAAACCCAGAGTTCGGATTGATCTACGACAAACGTCGTCCGGAGGAATTTGGAAGAGAGACATCAAGTTTAGAAGGGAGTATTCGGCCGAAAAGGCCGAATCTTCTTCTAAAGTGCTTTGTACACGATGTAAGNGTCATACTGCAAATGGCATGGCATGTGGTCACACCAGACCATTAATTGCGTAGTCTTCTGGAATACTATCCAACCCTTGATTGAGAAGGGGACACTGAAGTTCCCAGAGAAAGGAAAAGAGATAATGGAGGTGGACAGCAATCCTTTCCCGTCGGCCGAAGCAAACATGGTTTCGGCCAATATTTTAGACTTGACAAAACCTAGAGTTCGGATTTATCTACGACAAACGTCGTCCGGAGGAATTTGGAAGAGAGACGTCAAGTTTAGAAGGGAGTATTCGGCCGAAAAGGCCGAATCTTCTTCTAAAGTGCTTTGTACACGATGTAAGCACGTGGTTGAGGATAAGAAAATAAAGCGTCCAGCTAGGAATCAGAGCCGCGACATGACAAAGCCAACACTGGTAAACCACAACCAAAGTTCTGTTTTCCGACGTTTGGGACCGAAGATGCAGAACGGATCGGCGAAGTTGAATGATCGATACCAGGGGGGGCAAGTTGAGCCCAACTTACAAGTCACCTTTTCCAGAAACCATCCGACAAGATTGGTGTCTGATAAGATCGAGAAGCCAAAAACTTTTAAGCCACCAATTACAGAGGTAGACCGTTGGTACCGAATTGGACATAGGTTTTATCAACCGCCTACCAAAACTCAAAAGAGGCGGATGCAGCGCCAACATGTCGAGGCAAAGAAATCGGCTGAAGGAACAAAGATTCATGAGAAATTCATCAAAAAAAGGCCCATAATGATCCAACTGGAAAACAACAAAGAAGATAATGTGTTGAAAGAATTGGAGTCACACCTCTGTGGTACGGAGGGAAGACTTGAAAATTTGAAGAAGTTGGCTACAGCTTCAGCTCAGAATGTCATCACTTTATCCAGAGCTTCGGGACCAAAAAAGCACCATAGTGTTTGGGTCAGGAAGCAAAGCGCTGAGATGATCTCATGCTTGAAAGACTTGGATGAGGATGTAGTGGACGATGACATGATAGTTTCCTCAACTGACAAAGCTTTAACGGTTAAATTCGGAACAATGGACGAAGTAGCCATCAACATGATTGCAATTTTGCCGCTGACATTTGAAGCTCATCCCAACCAGGTTAGTATGATTGAAGGAGATGTTGTCGAAACCGGAGATGGCAGGGCAGAAATTGTAGAAAGGCCCAAGTATTCAAGGAAAAAATCCATTCAATCTGGTTCCCAACAGATAGTGTTTGAAAAGCCGACTGAAGGGATGGCTCAACATTTGAAACCTCTGTACATCAATGCTCATTTCGATGGAGTACCTATTAATAAGGTTTTGGTAGACAATGGAGCAGCGGTAAATATCTTGCCCGTTTTCATGTTAACCAAGCTATGTAAAAGTGAACATGATCTCGTCCCAACTGATTTGACAGTCAGTAACTTCCAAGGAGAAATTACTAAGGCTAAAGGAGTTTTACCTATAGAGATTACTGTTGGGGGAAAGTCTACCATGACCGCATTTTTTGTGGTAGAGTCCAAATCCAGCTACAATGCATTACTGGGGTGGGATTGGAATCATGCAAGCTTGTGCGTACCGTCTTCGTTACATCAGAAATTGTGGTTTTGGAATGGCAAAGAAGTTGAGGAGGTTCAGGCCGATAGCCGGCCTTTCTTAGTCAGTGCCAATGCAGTTGAGGCTTGGTACTATGAAGAGGAAGTTGGTCTTGTCCAATTTTTTGGCAACAATAAACATGGCCGTCCTGCAGGGGTTACGGCCTGGAAGGATGTCAGGGTGCCTCATAAGATGGTGAAAGAGGTTTGTGATGAGTTGGCACGACCAACAATTGCCCAGATGTCAAAGCTGAACACAAAAAATTCCAATGAGTGTACACCATAATGAAGATGGGAAAACGATGGCGGTCCATACCACTATCAGGAAGCTTGTGGCGTACATGGCAGAAAAGAAGTTGGAAAATAATTTGGCCATTGATTTGGCCGAATGTATCATGGAGAATGACTCTGGGGTTGAATTGGAATTCATCTTTGATGATATCCAATTGGCACCAAAAAAGATGGATGACTCCACGGCCGAGGTTCAGGATCCATTGCTAGAAGTAAATTTGGGAACTGATGAAGATCCTCCGCCAACTTTTGTAAGTAGTCTTTTGGAGGTTGAGCTGCAAGCCAGAATCATTGAGCTTTTAAAGGAGTTCAAGGATTGTTTTGCTTGGAATTATCATGAGATGCCTGGTTTAAACAGGAAGTTGGTGGAACATCGTCTACCAATTAAAGAAGGATTTCGGCCATTTAAGCAACCACCAAGGAGAATGTCACCAGAGGTCATGCTAAAGGTGAAGGAGGAAATAGAGAGACTGGTCAAAGCTGGATTTATCCGGACGGCTCGTTATGTAGAATGGTTGGCCAATATAGTCCCAGTTATGAAGAAGAATGGGAAGCTCAGAATATGCATTGACTTCCGGAATTTGAATTTAGCTACTCCCAAAGATGAATATCCAATGCCGGTAGCGGATTTATTGGTAGACGGGGCAGCTAAGCATGAGATTCTTTCCTTCATGGATGGACACTCCGGATATAACCAGATTTTTATTGCAGAGGATGATGTTTCCAAGACTGCTTTTAGATGTCCCGGCACAATTGGAACGTTCGAATGGGTCGTTATGCCTCTCGGTTTAAAGAATGCGGGAGCCACTTATCAGAGAGCGATGAATGCAATCTTCCATGACATGATCGGACACCTCCTAGAAGTTTATATTGATGATGTCGTGGTGAAATCGGATGTTCGGCAAGATCACGTTGCCGATTTGAGGAAGGCATTTGAACGGATGAGGAAGCACAAGCTGAAGATGAATCCTCAAAAGTGTGCATTCGGAGTGTCGGCAGGAAACTTTCTAGGCTTTTTAGTTCATCAGAGAGGCATCGAGGTTGATAAAAATAAAGTTCGGGCGATCGTGGAAGCCAAACCTCCTCAGACTAAGAAAGAATTGCAGAGCCTTATTGGGAAAATCAATTTTCTTAGAAGATTCATTTCAAATTCGTCTGGAAAAATTCAAGCTTTTTCAGCTTTATTGAAGTTGAAAGATGAAAATGAATTTAGATAGGAAAGTCATCATCAAGAAGCATTCAACCGCATTAAAGAGTATTTGGCTAGTCCACCTGTTATTATGCCTCCTCGTAAAGGTCAGCCACTCAAACTTTATATCTCAGCTGCAGAAAACTTTGTCGGATGTTTGCTAGCTCAGGACAATGAGCTTGGGAAAGAACAGGCAGTATATTACTTGAGTAGAGTCCTCATGTCAAACGAGTTAAAATATTCTCCAATTGAGAAATTATGTCTAGCATTGTATTTCGTGGCAACAAAGTTACGACATTATATGTTGCCGACTATAGTCATCATCATCTCCCAGACCGATCTTATCAAATACATGTTGTCAAAGCTTATCATCAGAGGACGAATTGGAAAATGGACAATAGCTTTGTCAGAATTTGCTTTCAAGTATGTGTCTCAAAAGGCGATGAAAGGTCAGGCCCTAGCAGATTTTTTGGCTGACCATCCTTGTTTGAAAGTAGAAGGAGAGAAAGATCCGGTCGAGATAGCTTTAATTTCTCTTACACCATGGAAGTTAAGTTTTGACGGATCGAGAACTCTTACTTCAGCAGGAGTGGGGATCGTCATAGAGTCTCCAATGGGGAGAAAGACAAAATTTTATTTCCAGCTCACTTTTGAATGTTCAAATAATCAAGGAGATGGGGGCATCTACAGTCGAGATAATAGGTGACTCACTTTTGGCTTTGAAGCAGCTGACAGGTGAATATCAATGTCGTAGTTGGGCTTTGTCACCATATTACATGGTAGCCGATCAGTTGATCCAAAGTTTTGAGGATGTGGTTTTTCGGCATATCCCGAGAGAATTGAATTGGGAGGCAAATGAAATGGCTCAGATTGCTTCAGGAATTCATATTCCAGAGGAGTTGACAGAAAGGATTATGAGCATACACAAGAGGGATCTTTCGTCATTGCAAGAGAGGAATATGACGGGAGACATCTTTTGCATAGAGATTGATGAAAATGATTGGAGATTTTCATTGATTAAGTATTTGGAGAATCCAAATGGGAAATCTGATAGGAAAACTCGGCTAAGAGCGGTAAAGTACATTTTATTTGATAAAGAATTATATAAAAAAGGGCAAAATGACTTACTTTTGAAATGCTTGGGCAAAAACGAAGCAATGCTTGTGATGGCTGAAGTGCATGAAGGTATTTGTGGAGCACACCAAGCTGGAACGAAAATGAGGTGGTTGATCAGGAGGCATGGCTATTATTGGCCAACTATCTTGTCCGACTGCATCAAGTATGCTAAAGGGTGCACGACTTGTCAACGTCACGACCCAGTACAGCACATTCCGGCCGTACCTCTCAATCCCATAATCAAGCCGTGGCCTTTCCGAGGGTGGGCGATGGATTTGATCAGAAAAGTGTACCCTCATTCTAGCAAACAACACACATTTATCATCGTTGCCACTGATTACTTCACTAAATGGGTTGAGGCACGGCCGATGAAGTCAGTAAGTCAAGTTGATGTGATCAAATTCATCAAGGAAGACATAATCCACAGATTCAGAATACCAGAATCCATCACTGCCGATCACGGAATGGTATTTACTGGTGAAGCGGTGGAGTCAATTGCCAAGGAGTATGGGATAAGATTAACTCATTCAACCCCATATTTTGCCTAAGCTAATGGTCAGGCTGAAGAAACAAATAAAGTTTTGAAGGGGATTCTTGAAAAGATGGTGGTTGATAATCCAAGAGAATGGCATGATTTGTTGTCAGAAACTCTTTGAGCATACAAAATGTCAAAAAGGTCAGGAACCGGCACAACACCGTTCGCTTTGACATATGGGCATGATGCGGTTTTGCCAATGGAGGTGACGGTAAAATCTTTGCGCGTTGCTCAGCAAAATAATCTTACCCCGGCTGAGTATACTGAGGCCATGATGCAAGAAATAGAAGAACTTGATGAAGTAAGACTAGCGGCCTTAGATCACCTCCAAATACAGAAGAAAGCCGTGGCACGTGCATACAACAAAAGGGTCCGCTTCAAAAGTTTCGGCGAAGGAGACCTAGTGTGGAAAGCAGTATTGCCTATTGGATCAAAAGATCCAAGATATGGAAAATGGTCTCCTAACTGGGAAGGACCTTTCACTATTGCCGGAATAGTAGGAAAAGGTGCATATCAACTCCAAGACGTCGACGGATCAAAACATTTAAATCCGATCAATGGTCGCTTCTTGAAGAAGTACTATCCGACTAGCTGGGAAGCCCGAGAAATACCAAAAGTTGGAGATACTTTGTTTAATCAGAGTTAGATCCATTTGCATTGTAATTTTGTTTGATAAGTCAATAAAGTTGGGCCGGGTATTTTTTACGGCCAGTTACTAAAAATTCATTCAGTTTAATTAGCTGGTCAATCTAGGCCGCTAGTTATTTACTTGTCCTTTTGTCGAGTTGAGGTAGCTCAGACTGAAGTTTGAATGCTAGTTATTTTTTCTTTAACTTGGATGCGACAGAATCAAGCCCGAGGCCGAAAGTTCATGGCTAATTTCTAAAAACGTGATTAAATTCAGTAGTGTAATACTTGAAGTCAAATAAAGTTTATTATTCAAAATTAGACAATGAATACATAAAAAATGTCTGAATAAACTATTTACCTCTAAACGCTTCATAGGAGGTTTTCTTCAAGTTATCCCATGATGCATTACAGCGCTGAATTATTTCTTCGGCTTGTGATTTCTTGCTCCTGGCTACTTTAGTTTCTTCCTTGGTACGAACAAGCTTCTCTCGGATGGAATGAGCCTCAGTGGACAATTGCTTGGCGCGATTGATTTTTTCTTTAAAGTTAGCTTCTTCAATTGATAGTTTTTCTTTCAACCCTTTGATTTCAATCGCTAGAGCGGTAGCTTCTTTTTTCTCTGCCGAATGGTCAGCATGCATCGAGGCGAAGTCAGTCTGGAGGGTAGAAAGTGAAGTAAAAATGGTTTCGGCCTCCTCGATATCACATCGTGCAGACAAGAAAGAGTCCACGTTTTGATCAAAAGAAGCATGAAATTCAGCGGCACAAGAACGAAGGTTGTCATCTACTAATGAAGTCTTGCCGAGAATCTCAAATGATGTGAGTAGTTGGCTTCGGACGTCATCTTCGGTAAGGACGTCAAAATCCGATTCAAAGAAACCGCTGACATAGTTTAGTGCTCGCTGAACTGTATCAGTCTCAGCGTCATCTGAATCGGTCTCATCGACAGCAGGAATTGCTACAGCCGGAGTAGGTGGGATTGGTCCAAGCAATTCTACGACGTCAAGAAAAGTATCATCTCCAAGATAAAACTCATCCAGAAAAGTTATGTCATCCTGTTTTATATATATGATAAGCATAAGTTATCATCAACTAAGCAGCTTAGAGTGTCAGACTTTTAAAAAAAAATACCTTGGAACTGTTCTTTGGAGGATCCTCTATGACGGAAGGCGAGGCTGAAAGGGATGTGTTACGCACCAAAATCATCTGAGAAGGTGTGAACAAAGGAGAAGATGAGTTATTGCCCAAAGTGTGACTGACCTGTCAGAAACCAAAAGAAGTTCATTAAAACAAGTTGGCATGCACAACTAGGAGAATAAACTGAAGATAGAGTACATCTTTTGTAACAACATCAGGGCATATATCTTTTGCCGGAGACAAGTCACAACAAGGAGACGATACAATGGCTCTTTGGTCCTCAAAGGTGTGATATGGGTTTTCTTGGTTTGAACTGGTAGGTATATCACATCTTTTCCTTTTCTTAAAAGGAGTCTCAGGCGATATAGGTGATTCTGCAGAAGAGACTGTTGGAATGTTAACCTAAACAAGTTAAGCAGAGCAGAAAACTAGTTTGAAATAAGTGACTTACCGTTATTTGGGGTCTGGCAAGGAGAAAGAGGTAATGACGGATCAGTTGGAAGCAAAGAACAACTGTCAGAAGCTTTAGTAGTAGGATCGTGTCTGGAGAAAACACGTGTAGCTACATCTTTGGCAGGGCACCGAAACATAGAGTGGGTATATTTTTCCCACCAATCTTCAAAGTTTCGAGTTACATTGGGATTGCACATGAAAGGAATGTACTTGAAAGCATAACTCGATTGTTTGAATGCAACATTGCCTTTTTGATACTCATCTATGGTAGAAAAGGATGGCCGATGAATGGAGCATTGATTGAATGAATACACCCATGGCACAGAGACAGCTTGACAAAGACCGAATTGCCGAGCAACAAGGTTCGGGCAGTAGACTTCTACGCCACATTGATTGGATTTAAACCTTCGGCCGAAAGGAAGATCTCGGTTGAGTAGTATGCTAGACCAAATTAATTTTAATGACTTCATCCGTGGAAGGTTGCTTTCTACGCCTGAATCAAGTTTAAGTGCCGAGTCCAGCCAGGCAGAAAGGAATGAATATTTGGTTGGCTCAGTAAATGCTTCTGGGGCCCTATGACGGGTGGAGTAGAAGAAGTCAAAGCAAGTCATGGCGGAATGACCCAACAAGCCCATATGTAGAATTTGCTGTCCTAGAAGAGTATTGGGCCAGCTAGTTGTGAGAGAAGGCCTCTTTTCTGGGAAATAAGCATGAAGCCAAAGCTGCAGTATCCAAAGGGGACCAGAATGGTGAGGATCCATATCGGACTTGACAACATTGTTTATTCCACGGTATAGATGGCCGAGAACGAGTGGTCCAAATGCGTATGGTGAGCCAGATGCAAGAGCTTATGCTATATGGATATATCCTTTCGTTACCTGCACTGAAGCTACACAAAAGATGTACCTACATAGCCACATAAGGAGGAATGCGAGATGTTCCTTTTCTGAGGGTGGATTATCTTTTCCACGGAGTGTTTTCAGAAAATAACAGTAAGATGATTCCTGCTTTGGGAATTTAGCTTTTTCATAGCGTGGTAGTCCACTTTGAGTTGAGGGAGTAACTGAAACGAGTTCGCCATGAGGTCTGATGCCGAGGAGAGCTGCCAGATCCAACAAGGTGGGTGTCATCATGCCGAGCTAGAAACTGAAAGTGTTGGTGACTGAAGACCAAAAGCATAATGCGGCAGCTAGAAGACCCTTGTCGCATGGAATGTTGAGACATGACAGGCGTATCACAGCATAAATTCCAGATTTTTGCCAAATGTCGCCGTAATGAGGATCCAAGCGATCAACCCATGAGATCCAATCTGAAGGTGTGACAGGCCATGATTTGAAAGGCTTGGGGTCTTTCCACTTAGTCCAGTCCAAGGTTTTCGAAGAGAACGGCAAAGTTTTGTCTGGTCGGGATTCAAATATAGAATCCACTTCTCGAGGCATTTTGTCTTTGAATCGTGGTCCAAGGCTACATTCTTTAAAAAGTAAATTCCTTTCAATCAAAAGTCTATCATCCACGGCATCCTGGGAACGTCTAATGGCATGTTCAAGTTGTTCCACGTACAAAAGTTTGCTTTTGTCAGCAGCCTGCAAATAAAATCATTCCATGATTCAGGTATCAATAATGAAGTTTGATTAAGTGCATTAGCAGGTAAAGTCTTTCCTACACAAGTTTGGGACGGTGCATCAGAAGCATCTTTGTCTTGACTTTTTTGGCTTGGATAGGGTTTGGTCCGCATGTTTGCAATTTTGAAGCCGAATATCTGCAAATATAAAAATTCAGTTGAGCATAAATATATACATATATACTTGTTTTTTTTGTATTGGTTTTGTATGTGTGGGAGACATATATAATTGCATGCGGGGGCATTTTCCAAGTCCATATTGCTTCTTCAGCCCACGCTTCACGTGTATCCAGCCCAACTCACGCTCCACGTAGTCCAGTGTCCTTCGGTCCTCGTATTCAGCCCAACCGCTGCCCACAAGCCCATCCGCGTAGTCCAGCCTTCGTCTGTGACAGCCCTCGCGCCCAAGATCTGCTCTCCAGCCCAGCGTGATTTGCAATCCAGTTCCAGCCCACCTGCCGAGTGGTCTGCCCGAATGCGCGTCTCCAGAGCCCAGCCTTCATCCGTGCCCAGCATCCAAGCAGCACTCTCCAGCCCAGCCGCTGCGTTTTCCTCAAACCCGCTCCAGTCCACACGCGTCCAAACCGCCCCGAATCCACGCCTTCTAAACCCGATTGTCGAACCTGTGTTTTTCGGCACTGTGTATCTTCTTCTCCAAATCACTGCCGCGTCCAGCGTTCAGTCCAGCAGCCCAGCCATCGCAATCCAGTCCTCGCGGCCGTGTGCAACGCCACGCCTCGCCACCCGCATGCATTGCCAGCCGAAGCAAGTACGATCCTAGCCACAGCCGCAAAACCAAACGCCGTAGCTGCGAAGCCAGTCCGTTCAGCCGCCGTGTGCGAAGTCCGTTCCACCGTGTTCAGCCAATCCTCACCGCCATTGGGAAGACTTCCACGACACCCCGCGTGCGAAAACATTGCCTGAAAGCCAGATATCCTAACCGCTGGGCGACAATGGAAAAAAAAGTCTCCACCGTGAGCGAAACCAGTCAGGACGTGAGCGTAACTAGTCCACGCCGCCATTGAAGCCGGAATAATCCACAGCCATTGAAGCCGGGATGAGTTTCCAGCATATATATACATACATATATAAACAAAGAAAGAACACAAACGGGCTAATGCATGGCCGGCAGAGAAAAATAAAAAAAATGAAAAAGAGAGAAGGAACCGGGAATGTTTACCTGATAGTGGCACTGCAATTGTTGTGTTTCTAAGCAAGCATAACAGTAGTTCCTATAGGAAGAGTTGGAGCTGGTGCAGCAAATCGGTTACAAATCAAACTGAAACATATGGCAGGGAAACATATACTGATATTTGTACAGATTTTCAGTTCACTTACCAGTAAATTTGTGCAGCACGTTGGGAGCAAGTTTGGAATTTGGTTTGGCGGCTTGGAGAGCACTGAAATAAATAAAAAACAGTCAAAGATTTTGGAGATAAAAGTTATGGCGTAATTGTTTGAGAAACAAATGACATACAATGAAAATTATGAACCAAAAGGATGAGTTGCCGGCGTGGTTGAGGGATTATACCTGTATGTTATATATGTATATATTTATGGTATAAACTTAAATTGTGCAATTTGGAAAGAAAGCCCGGTCAAGCATGGTAGGTTGAAATTTGCCTGGTATTTATGGAAACTAAATCTTTGGCTAATTGGAATTAATTAAGTGATTGGGGCCAAAGAATTCGGAAATATCTGAATATATGGAATTTAAGGAAGATAAGCATCATTTGTGTATACAAGGACCGGGTGATTACACATTGAAAAGGAAATTATATATAATTATATATATATAATTTCTATTTGACAGTTGAAAAAAAAAATCATCTTGCTTTGCAATTTTATTTGCTTCAACAAAATTATAAAGCAAGGGGGGCAATGTTTGGATCATATATTTCCAAATTAATATTTTTATGAATAAAATATTATTTTGGAATTAAGTGATTTAAAAAGTCCCACATTGTTTGGAGATGCAAATAATTTGAAGTTGTGCTAGTATAAATACTCGTTTGAAAAGTAAGAAGTCCCACATCGAAAGTAAACGAGTCTTTTGAGAAATTCTTTACTTATAAAATTCAAGCTTCTTCAACATTAGAGATGACCCCTGCATCAACACAACTACAGCATAGACAACTTAGTTTATTCTTTTTAGAATTTACTTCGAGTAGTCAAGTGTTCTTAGTTGTTTTTAGTTAAAAATTTTATTTAAAAGTCCTTTGATCTGAAAGGCATTTGTAACCTTTTAATTATTTTGTTCTCAATAATTAATACAATTGTTTGAGTAGTTTGATTTAACTGGCGCACATTTTATTTTCTTTGGATTGTTTTAGATTCGAAGTGGCACGCTCGTACACCTAAGAGACGACCAATTGTTGTGTTTTACACCAACAAATTACAAGAATCTTCTTTAATCGTTTTTTTTTTGTTGGTAATATCTTCTTTAATAGTTTGATGCAACAAATAGGTGACTCTTCGATCTTAGATTCAAAAAGTGATTAAAGACAAAAAGTACCTTGCTAAGTTACGAGCAACTTTACTTGTACTTCTAGATTCACATTGACATTGAAGATTAGAAAATAAACCTAGAACTTGTTTGATGACTTCCGTTCCGCCACAAAACACATAGTTTTTTTTAAAAAAAATTGTAATATGTTCAATCATATGGGTTTGAACATTAGAAATTTTTTCAATTAAAACTTATTTGATTAGTTTAAAATATATTATAATCCTATTTTGGAAAAAATTAAAAAACTTATCATTAATGAGCCTTTAGATTTGAGTTCAATCATATATGATGCTAATAAAGCCTCTTTTAGAATTCATAATAATAATAATAATCATCGTCGAAATATATTACCTACTAAGAGTTTGGCTGGAATATCCAAACTATATTGGCACCCCCTAACTAAGAAATCAAGCAAGCGAAAAATTTTATTAAAAATAAGAAAAATTCAAAAAGTAAAAAACTGAAACAACCTCTAATGGTAAAAGAAAAACACCTTTATTGGCCCCTTTAAAACCTATTTGAAGGAATCCTTGGGAAGAAACAACAAACAGAAAAAAGAATACAAATAAGACAACAAAAACAAACATAAATTAAAAGAAAACATAAATTAAACAAATCTATAAACATCCTTTTTAGTAAGATCCTCATGATAAATGATATCAGCAAAAGCTTGAAATTAAATTCCACCAACTCCAAACATTTAGACCACCAAGACTTAAAATGCCAACTAACCTCATTTGACCAAGAGAGCAGAAGATTCACAACAAATAAAGAATCACTTAAAATGCCAACTAACCTCATTTGACCAAGAGAGCAGAAGATTCACAACAAATAAAGAATCACTTTCCAACCACAATTTATCCCAAGAATTCTCCTTTGCAACTTCTAAAGCATGTATAACTGCGAATAATTCTGCCTCATAAGCACAAAACTCACTAAAAAGAACTACAAAAAAACCTTTTACAAAACCACGATAGTTCCAAAAGATGCCACCTCCACTAGCCAACCAAGGACAATCCAAAGCAACACCATCCGTGTTGATTTTAATCCAAGAAAGCTCAGGGAACTGCCATCTCATAGCAATCATTTTTGGAGTACGTGAAAGATTTTTGTGACTCCCAACCGAGATAACCACATCAAATCCTCTTGCACATTCACCATAGAACCGATTTGCAAGCTATTCGCACCTTTGATAGCTCTAAAGACAAAAATACAAACCTTTTTCCAAATAGACAAAGAAATTAGCATGAATCATTATGTTTTTTTACATAGCAAACTACTTATAAACAAAAATAATAGCAACAGTCCATAGATTAAAACTCTGAGGACTAAACAAATTTTAAAAGCTTGCAAAAATAAAGCATCCAGAGAAACAAACAAATCTAATTAAATATCAAACAAACTGAAAACACAATTCCACAGCCCCCGAATAAGAACGTTCCATAAAGAGATGATGTATTATCTTCTCTAAAGATTTATAAATATAACACCTATAAGCCAAAAGATTTCCTTGTCTGCAAATAACCCTTTCAACAAGAATTCGATTAAAAAATAATCTCCAACAAAAGAAATTTTTGCATATATAGAAAGCAGCTCCTGATTTCGCACTTTCTGTAAAATAAGTCTGCTTAAGAAATCACCTGCAATACAAAAAAGAATTGGTGATAACGGACCCCCCTTGAACAAGCAGAATAACCCATTGAGGTCACCCATTATTAAGAATTGAAATATGTGCTAAATGAAGAATAGCCGAAACCCATGAAAAAAACCTCTCGGAATATCCGAAGCAATACAAAATTGATAACAAGAAATCCCAATTAAGAGTGTCGAAAGCTTTGTGAATAACAATCTTCATTGCAATATTACCCCCAAAAACATTTCTTATCCGAAATAATCAGACATTCGGAGTTACTCACACTACAGTCTTTGATATAACACCCCCAGATAAAACCAAATTTATTCTTAGAGATAATTTTATTAGCTACTCCAGCTAACCTATTAGCCATCACTTTCATAATAATTTCAAACAAGAAATTATTTAACATTATTAGATGAAATTGATCGATTGTATTTGCATTCTCTAATTTTGGCAACAAGACCATAAAATTGGAATTGACCCCTGCCAAGAATTAGCCCACCTAGAAAAAATAAGAAACATCTTTCACAATATCTTCTCCAATAATAGTCTAGGACTCTAGCATTTCTAAAAACACAAACATGAGAATTCGTCAAGTCCAAGAGCATTATCAGCATCTAATGAGAAAACCATATCCTTAAACTCATCCACATAAGAAATAGAACAAAGGATAGCTTTATCTTCCAAGCTCACCAAAGATGGAATAACCGAACGGATGGTATTCTAATCCACCACATTAGTCTCATGCTTCAAAAATAATCCAAAACATGTTGTTGAATCACCTATCTATCCGACACAATATCACCATTAATTCGCAAAGAGTGAAGGGGTCTATTAACCTTTCTAGCTTTAAGTACATGATGAAAATAGGCAAAGTTCCAATCCCCATCCTTTAACCATATGATATGATATTTACCCTTTAGCAATAGCTTTTCCCACTGTAGTTCTAAACCCAACTCATTATAAGCAGCAATTTCAACATAAAAATTAGCTCTGAAAAACTCTGAGTAGCCATTGAACATTAAATCACTTGAAACTTATCCCGAGCTGCCTTGATTCGCATTTCCACATGGCCAAAATATTTGGTATTCCACAACTTCAGTTCCAATTGAAGAGATTTCAATTGGACGCATGCAAAGTTCATTTAAATAAAAACTGAAAAGGCCTAGGTCTTAAAAGAGAGGTTTTATTTAGATTTAAAAATAAAGGGTTATGATCAGAATGATACCTTGGTAAAGCATGACAAGTCATAGTATCCCAGAAATCAATATCGTAATTATTATAGAAAGATTTATCAGAAAGATTTATCCAATTTACTCTCTGAATAACTATGTAAACCTTTCCATGCCCAAGTGGAAAAATTACCCTTAGTTTCTACCTTCAAAATATTACAAGCATCAATTGTATTTTGAAACTTAGAACAAGAAATAGCGATATGACTTGGACATGTTTTCTCATGCATGCCTAAAACGGCATTAAAATCCCACATAATCACCCAAGGTTTAGTACATGACGTACTAAAACTAACCAAATAATCGCAAAGAGTATGCCTAGACTTACAAAAAACACTAGCATATATCATAGTGAAATAAACATGCAATCCATAAAAGGAAAAGGAAATCATAATATGTTGTACACCAACATTCACCACCAAAAAAAGTATGAAAAGCAGAAATATGCACCAAAAGCCAAATATCAAAACGCTGAGGAACCAAGTTAGAAGCTAACCTCATAAAGCTCATCAAAAACTAATAAAAGGATCGCATATCCTCCGAACTTACCAGAGGTTTCGCAGCACAAATCAAATCCAGCAAAAGTAAGAACAAAACGACTTTAAGACACGCCTAGTTCCATTGTTGCCAATGACATGACAATTTCAAAATAAGCAACTCATTGGAAAGATTGAACTGTAGCCTGCATGACAGGCTTGGAACAGCCATCTTTCTTATCCCCAGTTTTTTGCTAACAATTATTTTTTGCAAGACGCTTTCTCATCCAAGGCTTTTCACCTCGAGTAGTAGAAACCTCATCAATGGAAACAAAAGCCATAGCCTCCTCATCTTGCCTTTGAGAAGGTGAAACCATTTGCCCTTCCAAAACATCATAAGAAATAAGAGCTTTCTGATTATCAATATTTACTTTATCAGTGTCTGAATCATTATTTTCATGCTCTACTTCATTTGACCATTTCAACTTTAAAGCCTAGTCAGATAAAACATTAAGTTCCCTCAAAGATTTTAGCTTGAAACCCGAACAAGAAACATTGGTGGCAACATCTCCTATAGAGTTAGAAATAGACATCGATGGAGACGAACCACCCAAAGCAGCAACAAAGGACTTACCTATGGTTGATTTCTAAGTTGCAGATTGACTATTTTGAAGAACTTGT
Source organism: Ochetophila trinervis (assembly GCA_003254975.1). Taxonomy (NCBI): domain Eukaryota; kingdom Viridiplantae; phylum Streptophyta; class Magnoliopsida; order Rosales; family Rhamnaceae; genus Ochetophila; species Ochetophila trinervis. The sequence continues at coordinate 221,186 of QANX01001464.1, forward strand.
GGAACCGATATCAAAGAAAGGACTGCACTAACTTCAATCCTATGCACGGCAGCCTTTGAAACTTGTCGAACATATTGGTCGGACTCCCAGCTAGGGTCAAAATCTGCCATTCCAAAAACAAGTGAACAATGCAGAAAAATTGAAGCAAAACTGGAACCGAAAAACCAAAAAGAAACACCACACCAAAAAAGCGTGAATGAAACTATAAGCAAACGTGTTCCGTACCCAACAACTGATACTCCTCTAGAAATCATGAAAAATAAATCACATGAGACCTCGCTAAAAACCAACATCGAAAAGTAACACAAGCAACCTAAAATCAAAGCAAAAAGAGAAGAAAGCTGTCGGAAAACAAAGCAGAAGAATGAGCCACCGTCAATTGCCAAAATCCCTTCTCCGAGAAAAATGGGCCATCAAAAATCCAATCAATAACAATAATAATAATAACAACAATAATCATCATCATCAAATAAGCTACCTGGGAAAACCTGAAGTAAGGAAAACCCAACTAGGTTGGCTCCTCCTCAACAACAAACAACCACAAGCAAATTTATTAAAAACTAAGAAAAAAAATTACAAAGTCATGTGAACATTCCAGAAGTAAACAAAACAATCAAGCCATAAAACAACTATATAAAAATAATCCTAACCATCCACGTTGGAACACTTTGAAAAGCCATAAAAAAAACTATACAAATCTAAAAACATGACCAAACATATCAGATATATGAGCAGCTGCACAAAAATCTAGAAACAAAGGCCACCACTATTGTTGAGAAAGATGAAGTGCATGCTTAGATAGACATTCAGCCATCAGATTATGATGCGGAACTCCAAGCTTAAAGAAACTGTAATCCCAACACACAAGATGATATGGAATAAATCCTACGTAAAAACCCGCCCTATAGCACCTCTAGACATCAAGTGTATCTAGCAACACTAATTAGAAGGCAAGAATGAAATTAAAATTCGCCAGAAAGCAAATAACTTTGATAAAAAGATCAATTCACAATGCAACAAGTAGAAGAAGAAGTATCCTCACTTGGAACACACAAGTCTTGTTAAAAACAATAGTAGATTATCAATAATCAATAATCAAAGTTTTTTTACTTTGTGGCGAATTTCAATTTCATTCTTGCCTTCTAATTAGTGTTGCTAGTTATATTTGATATCTAGAAGTGCTATAGGGCGGGTTTTTACCTAGAGTTTGTTCCATATCATCTTGTGTGTTGGGATTACAGTTTCTCTAAGCTTGGGGTTCAGCATCAATTGGTATCAGAGCATTGGTTGAGATAAGTACCTATCTATCTTTGTTTTCAATTTTTTTTTTGTGTTCTTCATTCATAATAGTTTGATTCCCTTGAAAAAAAAAAGAAAAAAAAAGGGTTGTGTTTGATCCGTGTGTCTTATTTTATCTTGTTGATTTGGATTTTTTTTTTATTCAAAGAAGAGAAGAAGTAAAAAAATAAATAAAAAATTCGAAGTGTTATTTTTATTCTTTTTGCTTAGGGTAATATTTGCTTTCCATTACTCTAATTATTATTTTTGCTTTTCTTTTGATCTACTACTTCTTTCTTTGGTTAGGTTTTGAGATTGTGATACTTGCTATTTGTTTTTTTTCTTGCTTTGATTTGTTGTGTTTAACTCTAAAGTGCAACTTGATTCTAGAGATTGTGAGTGGTAAAAGGCTTGAGTGGTGAGCACATTGAGGGTAAAAGCCAAAATTGTGTGAAACACGAGCGTAGTTACCATTAAAAAGAATGAAACACGTGAAGGAGAGAAGTAAGGATTTTCTTTTACTAATCTTGTCTTGTAGAAACTAAGATGTCAAGAAGAAAAGGAAAAGAAGCCGCTCATTACGAGGAAGAGCATGAAAAGGAGATGACACCGGACATGAAGCTCTTATACAAGGCCTTCACAGGAGAATTGCGGAGGTTAAACATGAGGATGGATGAGTTAAATGATAAGGTAAATGAAGTCTCTTTGACCGCCACAAATAACCCAAGGAAAGATAGTCCGCGGACTAGAGATATGGAGCTATCGGTTTCCAAGAATGATGAAGTCTCAAATCATTCAATGAGGAGACGTCCAATGAGGGAGGAACCAAGAGCTAGGATACATGAGCCGAGAGAAAGAAGGGACGACATCATAAGCTCCATAAAGATGCAAATACCACCATTCATGGGGAGACATGACGCTAAAATATATTTGGAGTGGGAAAGCAAGGTTGAACTAATTTTTGCTTGCCACAACTACTCGAATGAGAAAAATGTAAGACTCGCCGCTGTAGAGTTTACCGATTATGCTTTGGTTTGGTGAGAACAATTATTGCAGACTAGGAGGAGATATGGTGAAGATCCAATTGTAACTTGGGGCGAGATGAAAATGGGTAATGAGAAGAAGATTTGTACAATCTTCTTATTACCGGGAGGTACACCAAAAGTTGCAGCGGCTCTCACAAGGAACAAGAATAGTAGAAGAGTACCATAAGGAGATGGAGATGCTCCTAATCTGAGCCAACATAGATGAGGAACGAGAGGCTTCCATGGCTCGATTCTTAAGTGGATTCAATAGAGAAATTGCCGACACTGTGGAACTACATCCATATGTAGAGATAAAAGACTTGGTGAACATGGCAATCAAGGTGGAAAAGCAACTTAAAAGAAAAAGGACTACACGAACCTTCTCAAATTCCAACTCTAAATGGAATTTAAAGTGGGAGAAACCTGAGGACAAAAAGAAGAGCTTTGATTTCAAGAATAAGGATAAGAGTGCCAGCACACCTAAAGGTACTCCTAATTCTTCTTCTTCTACTACTATTACTAGACATAGGGAGATAAAGTATTTTACATGTCAAGGGTTAGGACATATTGCTTCTGAATGTCCTAATAGGAAGACTATGTTGTTGAAGAAGGGTAGTGAAATTGTTTCGGAGTCTGAGAATGATAGTGATAACGAGGTGCCACCATTGGAGGATAATTCTAGTGATGAGGAGAACATAGAGTATGCTATGAAGGGAGAGTCTCTAGTTGTTAGGCGAGCCTTAAACCTTAAAGTTAAGGAGGAGAGTCTAGAGCAAAGGGAGAATATCTTTCACACTAGATGTGTGGTGGGTGGAAAGATTTGTAGTTTGATAGTGGATGGAGGAATATGTGCTAATGTAGCTAGCACTACTTTGGTAGAGAAATTGGGCTTGAAATGTGAGAAGCATCCTAATCCCTATAGATTGCAATGGTTGAATGACAGTGGAGAAGTGAAAGTAACCAAACAAATGAAGGTTGCTTTTGAAATTGGAAAGTATGTTGATGAGGTGGTGTGTGATGTAGTACCTATGCAAGCTGGGCACATTTTGTTGGGTAGGCTGTGGCAATTCGATAGGAGAGTTGTTCATGATGGGCATAGGAATATGTATGCTTTTGAGTACAATGGGAAGAAGCACACCTTAGCACCTCTATCTCCAAAAGAGGTGTACCTTGATCAATTGAAAATGAATAAACCTACAAATGAGGATATATAGATTTTTCATATTTTAATCAATTCAAAGAATTAATTTCTTTATTGCTCCCATGAGTGTTCTTGCAAAGTGATGAATCAATTTCTTCTTCTTGTTGTTAAGAGTTGAATTCTCTTATTAAAGTAGAAATACTTTGTGACGATTGTTCTTCTCTTTCTCTAGCCTTCTAATCCACGTTTTTAGATACAAGTTATCTAAAGGTTTGGTAGGACAGGTTCTTGTTTCCAATTATTGTTACAATACTTCTTGTGTGTTTTGGGGTTTCAGATTCTTTAATCTTGGGGTTCCGCATCAGATTACCTTCCTTATAAATATGAGAAGCTTTGAAACAAATAGAGTCGACAAAATCCAAGAAATTCAACGACTTGACCCCCATTTTTCTCAAAATAAGAAATTCAATAACAATATTGAACATGGACCTAGTATTTGAAACATTAGCCTCTTTAATTGCGCGACTGATAAACCCCAAACACGACACAGACCACATCAAGAAACAACATAACAGTAATGACGCCAACAAAGAAAACTTCTAGAAGGAGGAATGCTAGGAGACGAAATGAAATGCTCCCATCCCCGAATAGGATGAAGATCAAAAAACCAGTTATAAACATGTTTACAACTAATCTCCCCAGAAGAAAGACATGAAATCAAAATGTCAGTAGAACAAGAAAAAATGCAAATATAAGAAATCATGAAAACCATATATGGATAATTACTCAAAAAATTTGCCAATCTCCAAGACCCATCTGAATGCACACAATCCTTAACCAATAAATTTTGATCCCAAACCTCATTACTCAAATTAGCAAAATCTAAAATGATAACCCCTATCCAATTATCCTACCAAAAATGAACTTTAGAAGAAAGGGCCACAATCCACATACAGTCTTCATAAATTTGAGTCTACATAGTCCGAACAGAAGGCCAAATAGAAAAAGTTAAATAAAAATGACAATTAAATTTTCCTTGAAACTGTGACCTGAAGAAACCATGCACAAAAGAAGAATCAGATAGAACCTTACATGCCAATTTACACAATAAAGCATCATTAAAAAGATTGAGATTTTTAAGACCTAAACCGCCTACTTTCAAATGAGAAGTACAGACTCTCCAAGCAACTGGAACCGCAGCAACAGTATTGATATTACCAGTCCACAAAAAATTTCGAATAGCTTTATGCAACAAAGTAATCAGCGAGGCTGGCCATTTTATAAATAAAAAAGGAATGAACAAACAAAGAAGTAATGACCAAATTGATAAGGCACAACCGACCAGCATAGATAAAATCTTACCCAACCAAGCATTAAAATGCAACAAGATCTGGTCCGCTAAAGGCCTAAGATGAATAAGTTTAGGTTTGCCCTTAAAAATTGGAACTCCTAAATAAACAAAAGGCAAAGAACCATGCCTCATTCCCACCTGACAAACCAAGGTTAACTGATGAGCTGGAGAAATAGTATTCCCAAAATAAATGAAAGATTTATCCCAACTGACATGCTGATTGGATAAATCACCATAGACATTAAAAACCAAAAGCACCTTCTGAACATTTGATTTATTACCTCGATAAAACAACAAAATATCATTCGCATAAAAAAATGTGTAGAAGCTTAAACTTGTCTGGTAGTGGACATGGCACTAATCTCACCAATTTCCACCTTTTGTAAAATAAGCCTACTAAGGAAATCTTCTGCAATATCAAATAAAGTAGGAGACAACGGATCCCCCTGCTGAACACCTTGAGAACACAAAAAGAACCCAAAAATAGAACAATTCAAAAGAACCGAAACCTGTGCAGATGATGAAATATTAAGAACCCATTGACAAAATGAAAGAGAAAATCCAAATGCATGAAGAACACCTTTCAAAAAAGACCATCGAAGAGTGTCAAAAGCCTTGCGGGTATCAAATTTCATAGCCACATTACCACCAAAACACTTATTGTCAAGTAAATTAGCACATTCAGAAGCCCCATCAATACACTCCTGAATAGATCTACCTATAATAAAAACAAATTGATGAGGAGAGACAATCCGATTAGTAATTCATGCTAAACGATTAGCCAACACCTTAATAGTAATTTTGAACAAGAAATTACTAAGCATAAATGGCTAGAAATTGTCTATTGTAATCGCACCATCTGACTTCAGCAATAAAATCATAAAATTAGAATTCAAACCTGAATGAACATAGCCAGTTTAAAAGAAGAACTAAATTGCAGCCACAACATCCAAAGCAATAATATCCCAGCAGGATTGAAAAAACAATCCTAAAAACCCATCAGGACTTGGGGCTCTAGAAGCATCCAACTCAAAAACCACACATTGATTTATGCCTCCGAAGGAACCTTACGAAGTAAATGATTCTCATCCGTCGTAACCATAGAAGGAATCACCTGCCAAATTATCCCAAAATCTGGACTATTAGCCCTTGAATCCAAAAATAAATTCTGAAAAAAGAAAGGATGTGAGCTTGAATAACCTAACGATCAGAAGTTAATGAACCATCTACCATCAAAAAAGTTAAAGGTTTATTAACTTTCTAGGACCGTAAAACCTTATGAAAGAAAGCAATATTCCTATCACCTTCTTTCAACCACTGAACATGATACTTATCCTTAAGCAACATTTCTTCCTTCCATAATTCCAAATCCAAATTAAAATGAGCTTCTACCTCCTGCTTAAAAAGATATTCTGAAAACCCATCACGAGCCATCGAAGTTTGAATGTCCTGTAAGTGAACTTGAGCTTTCCGAACTCGGACATCCATAGGGTCAAACACATTTAAATTCCACAGCTTCAAAGCCTCCTTAACCTTGTGAAGCTTGAACATAACTCTTTGCAATTGAGAATCAAAAGCCTCCACACTCCAAGCTTGCCTAACAATCCTATAAAAATCTGCATGAGTACTCCACATAGACAAAAAATGAAAAGGTTTGGGACCAAAACCCTCATTGTTCTCCATACGAAAAAGCAAAGGATTATGATCAGAGTGATGCCTCGGAAGAGCTAAATAATCAATCACATCCAAAAAATCCACACCATCCTTATTACAAAAAGATCTATTCAATTTACTTTCCACATAGCTGTGTAACCCTCTCCTAGCCCAAGTGAAAAAAATGCCTTTAGTCTCAATAGACAACAGGTCATAGTTATCTACATCTTGCCAAAAATCAGTACAAGAAAGACTCAAAGGAGTCTTACTAATCCTTTCATCCATCACAGCATTAAAATCTCCCATAACAAACCAAATCCCTGAAACAAAAGCATGCAAATCTTCCAAAGAGGACCAAAGAATCCTCAGAGAATGATAGAAAACACTGTCATAAACAAAAGTAAATAAATGAGAAGACCAAGAAATTGTTACTTGTTGTTCCTCCACCGAAGTAATAGAAAAATAAAAAAACAGCAAATCACGAACTAACACACACCCACATAGTCGAAAATAAAGATGAGGCAGAACCATCCCTCTTGTTTAAAGTTAGAAGTGCAAAACATAGAGAATGCTAGAAAAAGATGAAAGAAGAACACCAATAAATTAATGGCTGGACAAGACAAATAATATCAGGCTTTTGCTGAACACAAAAGGATTTAAGGGCTCTTCGAGTATCCTCATTCCCAAAGCCCCTACAATTCCAATAAAACACACTTCATTGAGATGAAGTAGAAGATGCCCTAGTGATAGGCTTTGAAACTCCAGCTTCGAGCACATCTTGAGAAACCCGCTATCCAACATTCTTGGCAAGATGACCCATCTTCCAAGTTTTGCTGCCCTTTGCCAATTTAAAACCAGTATCGTCCACATAAATCAAAGGCAAAACCTGAACTGCACCATATGTGACCAAAACAATATCCTCATCTCGAACTATAAGTGACAACTTGGGATTTGAACTTTCCAAATGAATTGGTTGAACAAAATCTAACTTATCCTCATACTTTTCAAACTCATCATCTACCAATTTCGTACTTTGAACTGCCAATGCAATGACATTGGAAACCCAATTTGCAACAATACCAGACGTAGAAGGACCCACATCAACCGCGTCCTCACGCAATGCCTCAAAAGTATTGCTAGTCACCACCCGAACTAGATATACAAAGTCTTTCTGAATTATTTGCTTCTACAAAATAGTAAATCCTCCATCCGACTTATCCATTTCCTACATAACCGGCCCCTCTCCTTCAACCATCATATTATTTGCTATAAAAACTAATTTATTCTTCTCCTTTTTCGAGAACACACCACCATCCTTTGGCAACTCCTTTTAGATTTGAAACAAAATGAAATGGAACTCAAAAGAAAGCTCATTCAAGACTTTCCAAGCCAAAGAACTTAAAAGAAAATTATTAAGAATTTAGAGATTTTTATTCCTAAGCCTTTCATTTTCAAACAAGAACAACAAAACTTTCAATCCACATGAATGCCGCCAGAATCAGTAGGAGAACCAGACCATAAAAAATGATGTATAGAACAATGCATATGATTAATCAAACCAATAGGTCATTTGTAAATCATAAAAAGAAATGAACACAAGAATAATAATAATTGAATTGATTAAACAAACTCGACCAACATAAGACAGTACTTTCCTTTTCCAAGCATCAAAATGAGCTAAAATTTTGTCTGCAAGAGGCTTAAGGTGACTAGCTTTGGGCTTCCATTTAAACAAAAGGACTCCCAAATAATTAAAAGGCAAGAATCTGTGCTACATGCCGACCTCTTTAACAATACTCGCTTGTAGCAACAGTTGATCCAAAATAAATATGTGACTTTTCCCAGTTCACTTGCTGGTTAGCCATCTAACCATAAATCTAAAAAACCTCCACCTCTTTTCCTAATGTTTGTTATTGAACCTCTGCAAAACAAAAGGATGTCATTTGCATATAAAAAATGAGAATGAGCGACTATAACTTTAGCAATTGATATCAAAATAATCTCATTTAACTCTACTGTCTTAATAACAATATGCTCAAAAGGTCTTCAACATTAATGAAAAGAATATGAGATAAAGGATCTCCCTGAGGCACATCTTTGGAGCACGAGAAATAACCCATCGGAAAACCATTTGAAAACACAGACACCTGAACTAAAGCAAGAATATTGGAAATCCAGAAACAGAACTTGCTTTGAAAACCAAAAGTCATAAGAACAACCTTTTAAAAAATCCCAACTCAATTATCAAATGCCTTATGAGTATCAACTTTCATCGCAACATTACCTCTAAAGCCTTTTTTATCCAACAAATTCACTCACTCCAAAGTAGCAACTTTACAATTCTGACTATAGCGACCCCAAATGAAGCCAAATTGGTTAAGAGAAACAATTTTATTAGAAATACTTGCTAACATGTTAGGCAAAACATTAGTGATAATTTTGAATAGAAAATTGGTTAATATAATAGGCCGATATTGATCAATAGTAAGAGCATCAACAACTTAAGGCAATTACACCATGAAATTAGAAATAAGGTCCAGAGAAATGTAACCTTCAATGAAGAAGAATTGACTAGCATAAACCACCTCTTAACTAACCACCTCCCAGCAATGCAAAAAGAACAATCCTGAAAAACCATCGGGCCCTGGAACGCTAATTGAATTTAAATCAAAATCCATTACTCTAATTTTCTCAAAATAAGGAACCACACACAAAATATTATTATCATTGTTATCCACCAAGCAAGGAATTATGCTTCTAATTAACTTCTCATTTGTTGGCCCACTACCTGTATTAGTAAACGAAGCATGAAAATAACTCACTACATGTGCATGAAGCTCCTAGCTAATCTGCGCAAGCACACCATCAACTAACAAAGCATTCAAAGGCTTGTTAAACTTTTGAGAACCAAGAACTTTGTGGAAACAAGTTGTATTCCTATCACCACCTTGGAACCATTTTAACCGACTCTTATCCTTAAAAAATATCACCTATTTTTTCAACTTCAAATCCAAATCATATTAAGCTGCGACTTCCTCTTAAAACAGATTCACTAAAAAACCATTGTTGCCCATAGAATATTTGATCATGTTGCAATTTAATTTGAGCATCTTTAATCTAAGAGTTCAGTTGACCAAAAATATTATTGTTCAAAAATCTTAGTTCCTTTTTAGTCACCTTTAGCTTTGCCATAACAATTTGCATCAAATTGCCATTAACACTAAAGGACCAACCTTTTTTAAGAACCTCCGTAAACCCTTTATGCGATGTCCACATGGATTGAAAGCATAAAGGTCTTGTGCTACTAAAAACTGCTTCTCCAAACGTAAAAGCAAAGGGTTATGATTCGATTGATGACGGGCCAACGCAATACAATCCATATTATCCCAATAAGAGGCAGTCTCATCATTACATAAGACTCTATCAAGCTTATTCTCCACAAAACAATGAATACCATGTCGTGCCCAATTGTAAAAAGTACCTTTGGTATCAATCTACATAAAATTACAACTATCCATAAAATTCTAAAACTTAGTATAAAAAAATATTAATCAGAGCTAAAACTATTTTTTACCCAAAATATATTAAAGTCACAAATAATCATCGAAGGATTATTAATATAAAATTCATATTAACCAGAGAGTCCATAGAGCTCTTCTACTTATATAAAAAACATTAGAATACACCAAAGTGAAAGAAATAGGAGTACCAAATAAAGAAGTACTAAATGTGATATGCTAAGCCTCCTTTGAGATGATTGAAAAAGAGAAGTGGATATTAGAACAAACTAACAACCACAATGTCAAATTCCCTTTGAACCACATTAGTTTTCGAAAGAACAAAGCCGATGGAAAGCCAACAAGAAGACAAAATATCATTCCAACTAACTAAAGGCACAACCAAACATAAAATATCTAGCTTACCTTGGCTACAAAAAATTTTGGGTTCCTAATCCCTTTGCAATTCCAAAAAACAAAAAACAATTTATAGAGATTTATTTGAAGTTTCCCTTGTTGAAGGCTTTGTCATACCCGCTTCCTTTTGTTTCTGAAGTTTTTGTTGTTCTCTATTTTTTGCAAGTCATCCTCTTTTCCATGTTTTACCTCCTCAAAAGGTACAATAGCACGAGAATTATCAACAATAATTGTATGAAACATCATTTGATTCATCCTCTACCAAAGCAATAGCCATAAGGTTAGAAGCTTCAAATTCCTTATGCTAAAGCACTAATTGGAAAGGGGGAATATATTTAGACTAGATAAACCGCTCTAACTTTGGAACAAAACCACTCGGATCCAACAAATGAATATAATAATAATAATAACATCAATAATAACAACAAAAGTACAAAAATAGAAACAACGACAACAACACCAATAATAACAATAATAATAATAACAACAATAACAAAAGCAAATTGAATAAATTCTAAATAGTCTAAAATGATATTTTGATTGTACAAAAGTACAATTCTTAAAAATTAAAAAATCCTAATTTATTTGTACTAAATTTAAAATAATCAGGCTCAATATTTCAAATGACCACTCCAGCACTAAAGACCCTCACAATAATACTATTAGTATTTTTTTTTTTGGTGAAAATAATACTATTAGTATTAAAAAATGTTTAACAGTTTTAAATATGCTAAACAAGTTACTTTTCAAGTTTGGAAGCACACAATCTCTTTTCACTACTAGAAAATAGGGTCATAGACGTCGGTGAAAAACTGACGTCTTAAGTGTATTTACGACGGACAACAAACCGTCATCTAATGAGGCGTCATCGATACTCATAAAACATAGACGATGGTTAAAAACCAACGTGTAAAACCACGCTGAAGCCACGTGGATGCCACGGGGCAAATATATAGACGACGGTTTAAGATTGGAACCGTCGTCTATATTTTTTTTTTTCAGCGCCTTTTAAATAAATTTATACAAAATTATATTAAATATTAAATATATTCTAATTACAAAACTCTTATAAAAAATTACTAATTAAACCAAAACTTTCATATACAATTTTTCACACAATATATGCACGGGTAGTTCATACATATCATCAAGTTTCATACATATCATCGGGTTTCATATATATTACTGGATAATTTATACAATTTTTGATTATATACACAATCTACAAATTAACAACCAACTTAACAAATACATTCAATATTCAAACAAAATAATGCATTATATTCAATATTTAAAATTTTCAATGCACGTATTCAAACATTTTCAGGGAATAATGCATTCATAATTTATTAAAAACAATTTAAATATATTGCCGAACACTAACCTTAAAATTTTTGGGTTAAAAATCACAAATATTATGTGAAATGAAGAAGTAATCCGACCACAATGGAGAAGATGAGGAACGGCGACTACAATGGAGAAGATGAGGAACGGCGACTACAGTGGAGAAGAAGAGGAACGGCGACCACAGTGGAAAAGATGAGCAAACGGCAACCACGGTGGAGAAGATGAGCAAACAATGGCGGATGCTTTAGGGTTTCTAAAGAAGTGAGAAAAAATAAGAATGGAAGATGCGTGTAAAGAACAAGACACTGAGTTAAAAACGATGGACAAAAGCTAGACCCGTCGTCTTTACCCAAATAACATAGCTACAAAATGCCACCGTTTTGATAAAAACGACGGGTCCAGAGTCAAGCCCATCCTTTTTTTTTTTGGAGTAAAAACGACGATTTTAGCTTAAAATCATTGTCTTTACCTAGGTCTAGGTAAAGACGACGACGGTTCTAAGCTAAAACCGTCGTTTTTTGGTTTTTTGAATTTTTTTTTTCGGGTAAAAACGACGGAGGTAAAGACGTTTTTGGTTTTTAGTTTTTTTTTTACCCTAATTTAATCAACGAAGACGGTTCTTAAAAGAATCGTCGTCTATTCTCTACAAAAAGACACGTGGCAGCAACGTGGATGCCACGTGTTTTAGGGATTTATAGACGATTGATTAAATTATAGACGACGGTTTTGTTTATAACTGTCGTTGATTTTTTTTTTATACGACAGCCCATTGTCTATATTACCCGCCAAAGTTAATAACCATCGTATTAGTGTATCAACGTTAGTTTTCTTTGTTAACCGATGTCTATATAAAAATAAGGCCGTCGATAGGTCTAGGTAAAGACGACGACGGTTCTAAGCTAAAACCGTCGTTTTTTGGTTTTTTGAATTTTTTTTTTCAGGTAAAAACAACGGAGGTAAAGACGTTTTTGGTTTTTAGTTTTTTTTTACCCTAATTTAATCAACGAAGACGGTTCTTAAAAGAATCGTCGTCTATTCTCTACAAAAAGACACGTGGCAGCAACGTGGATGCCACGTGTTTTAGGGATTTATAGACGATTGATTAAATTATAGACGACGGTTTTGTTTATAACTGTCGTTGATTTTTTTTTATACGACAGCCCGTTGTCTTTATTACCCGCCAAAGTTAATAATCATCGTATTAGTGTATCAACGTTAGTTTTCTTTGTTAACCGATGTCTATATAAAAATAAGGTCGTCGTCGATAGCTTATTTTTGTAGTAGTGTTTTTAAAAAAATTATTCAAATGTCAATAATTTTTATTTTTCAATGTTGAAATTTTAATTAATTCTTTTAAGATTTTAAATTTATCCAATTATGTATTTTATAAATATTATTTTAGAACTAAATTATGAAAGACTACATAATTAACAGCAATAATTTTTTAATTTATTTGGATTTTATTTTTTAAAAATTAATACATTACAACTTTGAACAAAAACACATTAAAATGATAATATAGGGTAATCAATTGTGTACTAAACATTTTACAATAATAATACATGCTAATACATTATAAACTAATACATTACATAATAAAACAATATGGGTGCATTTGGTTTACTGTATAGGAACATTAGATTGCATTATATAGTACATAAAATTGTATAATACAGCGTTTGGGACCATTTTAAAAAACATATTTAGCAATTATATAGTACAAGGTTGAAAATCATGCATTAGATGGGGTAAAACAGTCCCAGGGGGTTGGGTTTATATATCACAATGAGGAAGGATCCATCACCCGCAAAGGAACCTTTACCGGTTTCTCCTCGTCGGCAACTGAACTTTCACTGGTGTCTCATTACCGGCAAGATAACCCTCACCGGCATTTTCCACTGGCGCCTTCGTACCTGTATATGCCAGATGCCGGCAGTCTGACTTTAAAAAATTTAGGATCTAAATTTAAAAACTCAACAGAGTTTTACTTTTTCCTGTTAAACCAGGCCGTTTCACTGCGAGATCTTGGTAGGTATAGGTTGATGAATGTGTGGGTTTCAATTTGGTGGTGGTGAGGCAATGAATTTTGATTGAAAATGAAGAAAAAGAGAGGAGTTTGATGATTTGTTGCCGGCGTCATGTCGGTAGCAAAAGGCAAAAAATGCTCTTCGTGATTTAGAAAAAAAATGATTAGTAATTTATAAAAATAATAAAGTAAAATAATATAAATATTTAAGATAAATATTATTTAGATTATTTATTTCTATTCAAATTTTTTTTAGTTTGAAACGTTGCAAAAACATCCGGCTAATAAATTTTTATTAAATTTAACTTGATAAAGATAAATTAATAATTTAATATCTATAAAATTTAAAAAACCTGATAATTTTGCCTTATATGCATCGAAAGTTGTGCAACATAAAATATTAATAATAAAAATATAAAAAAAATCTCTCCTCATCTTTTCCATTTCTCTCAGTCTCGTTCTCCGCTTTCTCACTCTTTCTCTCTCATCTTTGTCTTTCAAAATCTAATTTTTCTTTCTCCTTTCTCTTTTTGTCTCTCTCTCATGTGGATATCAAAGAAACCAAAAAAATTAAAGAAACCAGAGAAAAAATATTCAAACAAACCAAAGAAAAAAACTTTCATTCAGAAATAAATATTTTCCAAAAACCCAGGTGCTAAAGTCGTACAAAAACCCTTTATAGATTTTCAACAAAAAAATTAAAAGCCCAAAAAAAAAAAAAACCAAAAAACAAAAAAAGAAAGATGAATAGGGAAAAATTATTACCCAAAGATGAAGAAAGAGGAAAGATATATATATATATAGAGAGAGAGAGAGAGAGAGAAGAGAGAGGGGGGATAGAGAGAGAAGAGAGAGCTAGAAGAAGAAGTTGTTAAGAAAAAAGAAAAGGAAGAAAAAGGAAGACAGATAGAGAGGGAGAGATGAGAAAGAAAAGAGACACTGAGAGAATAGAAAGAAGGATGAGAGAGAAAGAGAGAGACAGGAGATAGAGAAAGAAAAAAAAATTAATTTTAAAACTTTTATTTATATATTTTTAGTAGAGTGAGAGATAGACAAAGAGAGACGAGAGTGTGAGAATGAGGGGAGAGAGAAAGAAATAGTGAGAGAAAAATAAAGGTCTTTAATAAGTTTTACACTGTCAATTAGGAGAGAGACTCTCAAATAACGAAAAATTAATAATGGTATGGGATATTGCTCATTTTTGGTGAAAGTATGGGATAATGCTTAAATGTTTCAAACCAAGACATTTATAATGAAATAGAAATAAACTAAATGGATCTATGATATTTACCCAAATATTTATAATTACCTAGCTCGTTTATATTTTAAAAAAATTATTTATGTATGAAATAATATATTTTATAATTGTGATTTTTTTTTGGGTGAAATTATAAGAGTATATAATTAATAAGATAATAAGTTTATTTAATTTTTTGTTTTATTAGAAAATTATTTAAGTAGGAATAATATTGGTTAATACAACTAGTTCTACACCAAATGTTATATAGTAAAAAACACAGGTTAATACAATACAGTTTAATATAATATAAACAAATACAATTCAGAATACTTTACGTGCCCTGTAAGCTAATACATTTTATGCATTAATTTAATTTACTTATATTCATTTTAAATTATATAGATTAATTTAAACGAGTTATTTTCGAGTTATTTTTTTATATCATGATTTAAATTGTTACTTCTAAAATTTAGCTTGTATATTCGCTTATTTATGCAATTTGTTTTCTTTTATTTTTTCATAACAACAACTTCTTTTCTCTCTCTTTTTTTATATATTTATATAGTTTTTTTTTCTTTTGTTAACTATTATATACTTTTAGATAATGTTGTTAATATTCATGAATAATGATACAGATTCAATTTAATGTATTATGAATAATATAATTATTTAAAGAAATAATAATTAATTAATTTTGTTAATTTTTCTTGCTTAGTATTATAAATTCCATTCAATAATTATAAAATATTCATTTAATATTTTAAATTTTTTAATGTTAAATTTTTAATAATTAATATTATAAAACTTTATAATGTAATTACTTAAGAAATTTAGATGAATAATGATAATAATAATTTATTTTATCTTGATAAAAAAAATTGAAAAACCTATAGTAAAAATGTAGAATATTAATAGAATATAGTTTAATACGAGACACTGCAATTCAAACAATATAATAGAATTAATACGATACAATTCTGCATATTAAAAGTATCAATAGTGTATTATAAGATTAATCTTCATTTGATTAAAACTGAAAATATGAATCTTGTTTTATCTCTAATATAATAAACCAATAAAATATAGTAAAATGATCTTGTAGATTTGGTACATATATAATAATCTGTATATGTAACTTTTAGGGAAATAATATACCAGAATTCATTTCTCGTGAAAAAAGCAACACATCACCTTGGATATAAAATTGAAGCAGCCGTAGAGGCCTATACTCCAGCAAGTCCCCATACGCGACTGGCACTTCAAAAGGTGAAACTCTCATCGTAGCGAGTTTAGCAACCCAAGGCAAATAGCAAAGCTTTTACTCTTTTGATTAGAGTAGGGGTAGCCAATAGCAGAGCATACCAATCTGCCATAGTCGCTAGTCTTTTTATAGTGGCGACTGTTGTCATTGTCAACAAGGTTGACACTTCCAGGAAAAAGCTTCCCATTGGACGTACAATTACTTCACTTTGCAGGGATCCACTCAAGTGAAACCCTTTCAAATAAACTTATTTGGAGACCCTCTTCTCATCATCATGACACTTGGTAAAAATTATTTTGAAAAGAAAAAAAAAAAACTGGTGAAA
>QANX01001466.1:0-80242 GCA_003254975.1 Ochetophila trinervis
AGAAAAAAAAATATAGATTTCAAACTATTCAAAAACATTGTAAACATTTTTTTATTGAATTCAACAGAATAAAAATAAATTAGTAATTAAACATTTTTATAAACTAATCAAAATAAAAAATTAAAGAGAAATTTTTTTTTTCTTCTTCTCCACCCTTACTACAAAATACTCAAAATTATCATTTTATTCTTTCTTCTTCTTCGCAGCCCACACACAAAATATTCAAATCATCATTTTATTCTTTTTTCTTCTTCGCAGCCCACACAGCAAAATGTCCAAATCATCATCATTATCTTTTTCTCCTTCTAGTTTTTATTTTATTCTTTCTTTATTGGGATTTGAGTTTTTTTTTTGGGTTAGCTCCTTCTTCTTCTTTTTTTCCTTCTTCGTTCTTTTAATTCCACATCGCAACTACACAAATAGCAAATTTCATAGATCAACCTTCACGGAAAAAAAAAAAAAAAAGAAAAAAAAAAGGAAAAATTGTACAAATAAAAAGAAAAAAAATACAAAGTGGTATGATAAAAAAATAAAATTGAAGAAAAAAAATTTAGAAATCCAAATTTACCAAACCTTTTATATAAATTTATATATACACACATAATACTATGTATAAGTTCGAAGGTAATTCCCTAAAATATGTATGTATATATATATTCTAAAATAATGATATATTTATTTTATTAAAATAAAAACTGTTACTGTTATTATGTTACATGCACACGCGCAATATTATGTATAAGCTGGAAGGTAGCTCCATAAAATATGAACATATATTCTAAAACAATGATATATTTATTTTATTAAACTAAAAACTGTTACTATTATTATGCTATTAATGATAAATCTGAAATTTATTGTAGTTTATTCAAAATTTGTTACTAAAAATATATTTTTAGTGACAATTTTTATTAAATATATTATTATAAATAAATAATCTTTAATATATATATAAATAAATAATCTAGTGGACTATCTAATTCATGTTATTATACTAGATGATGTTATGACAAAAATATTCTAACTTTTCACCCACTGTTGATTACCAATGAGACTTAGAAGCATTTAAAAAGTTACTTTATTAGAATTTTAGTATCATAAAATAAAATAAAATATTTCCAATTAAAATTTGTCACATAAATGCAATCCCACTAGTTCTGATCACTATAGGTAAAAATAGTAAAATTTTAGTGTCACATTATCATATACTATAATTCTTGTGTCACATCATTATTTAATATAATAATATAGGTTAGACAAGACACTAAATCATTACTATATATATATATTCTCAATTTTGAACACCAATTTTGTTAATTGCTTCCTTATTTAAGTAACAAATAAGGGAAATATCCCTTTGTAGTTCTCAAGTAATCTTGGAACGAATCTTCAAGTCATGTTTTTCCATTAAAAGAGAAATTATTGACTGCAAACCCTTTTTTTACGAAATTTTATTGGCGAGATCTTTCAACATTGATCTATAACTGTGCAATATTAGTCAATAAGTGAACAACACTGGTCCATAAGTGAGCAACATATAACATTAGTACATAATGTTACATAATTATAGACCAATGTTTCATGTTGCTCACTTATGGACAAATATTGCTCACTTATAGAGTAATATTAGTCAATAAGTGAACAACACTGGTTGTCACAAGGGCAAAATTCCGACAGTAATTTTTCTCTCCCTATGCGGCCTAAGGTCTCAACCTTAGTCGGCCTACAACACAATCTGAGGTTCTTTAGCACTAGAACCACCCAGCTTGTCCAACACCTAACCTGCCCACTCTCGCAGGTTGCCAAACATTCTCAATCACTCACAAACGCCCACTGTTTTCTTCTCACAGCAAGCACACAATAATCGGGTCACACATACAAATGTTCACAACAAGCATATGTTAATGGAAATCACAAGAACTACACCATATACGGGCAATGCCCAACCTTTTCATTAACTCTCATGAACAAGGAATATACAGCCTACAAAATCGTGCTAGGATCACCACACCCAACTCTTGCTAGTTGGTGTCTCAAGCTATGAGCTATACATATCAAAACCGGACATTTGACACCCTAACTGCCTTGGGTTTGCTGGCACCAACCAGCCTAGGCCACATGGCCTTGCAGTGGACAACCCCCTAACTGCTGGGTTATGTGTTGGCACTTGGCAGCAAGCTCCACGTGTTCTGGGCAGTCCCTATAATGTCTGCATACACACCACCAAGGCTGCTGGGTAAGTCAACTGCTGCCCCACGTTTACCCATCACTAGAAACCGCCCATAACTGCTGCTAACCGCCAACCACACATGTGCGTGTGCCATGCCAGCCACTCACACACATGTTCATGCCACTTAGCGCCAAACCCGGCCACATGTGCACAACTGCACACCCACGTGTGCCCATCTATGCACATGACTCGCACATGCCTGCTGCTGCTTGCGATATGCCTACATGGTGCCTGCATGCTGTCTGTCTGCATGCCTACTGCTTGGCTGTTTGCATGCATGCTGCTTGCCTGTTGCGTGTCTGCTGTACAGACTTTCATGCTGCGTGGCTGCCAGTCTACATGTGTGCTGCCTACCCGCTGCACACTACCTTGCCCATGCTGCCTACCCGCTGCACACTACCTTGCCCATGCTGCATGTTGCCTTGCCCACGCTTCATGTTGCCTTGCCCATGTTGCACGCTGCACCTGGCCTTTCCACTAACTGCATGCTGTACTCCACCTTGCCACCGACTGCACGCTGCATTTGCCTGCATAAGGCACACTGGGTACCAGCCCATGCTATGCTACGGCCACACTTGTTGCCACGCCTACTCACACGCACATGCCCTGCTGTGCCACACAACGCAGCCCACTGTGTGCATGCATGTTTGTTCGCATGCACATGCACTATCTCGCTGCACCTCTACACATGCTACTGCCTACTCACAGCGCATGGCTGCACCATGGCTGCCATCTCCAGCCACGCTGCCTCATCACGTTGGCACATTGGGTCAGCCACCCATGCCATGCCTTGCTGCATCCCACCAATGCAGCCACACTTGCCTTGCTTGCCACCAAGCTGCACCCACCACAGGCACAACTCGTTGCTGCCTTGGCATGGTGCAAGACAATCATGTCTTGGCCGAGCCATGGGGCTAAGGGTCTAACACTGGTCCATAAGTGAGCAACATATAACATTAGTAAGAAAAAAAAAATGATCGGAAATATTTTTATTTTTATTTTTTATTTTTTATTTATTTTTAGTTTCAAACAAAGGTGTGCTTTCATTATAAGGGTATGTAATTGTCTTGTGGAAATTTTATATCCGACACATTGGAGTGGTTATCCCACTACTCATTTGCTTTTCTTGCTACTTAATTTCCACCTTTCTTTTATCGAATACAAATCTTCTCTTAGCAAATGATAACAATTATTAATTCAAAATAGGAAAATATATGCGTGCGTCTCCAATATATATATATCCAATATATACGTGCGTCTCCAATATATTGTTATCTTTTTGGGTATTTTGGAAGAATAAATATTTTGGATGCATTAATAAATATTAATTAATGATTTTACAGAGAAATTAATAATTTTTTGGCTAATGCATTATTTTAACTAAAATAGACGTGCTTCGGACTAGTTTTAAACTAAATTTCGAATTAGCCCAACAGAAAGCTCTATAAATCTGGATATGGACTGAGTTTATATTAAAAATTTAAATCCAAATTCAGCTTTACTAAAAATTTAAAATCCAAATTCAGCCTAACTTAAAATTAGACAATTTCAGATTCAGACCATATAAAATATTTTAACCTTTTGGATTTTTTTTACATACTTATTCAGAACACATGTACGATGTAGAAGCAAGTCAATACTTTCTCTTTCTCACAAAAAAAAAAAGAAAATAGAGGTCAATACATTCTCTTCCCATCCTTGTCTCCGGAATGGGAATGGAAACACTGGAGTATAACAAAGCTTTGAAAACTGGTGCCATGTCTTCGGGTGTATGACTGAAACAGTACCTGAATACTATTTTGGTCATGCTTAATTCATCTTTTCTTTTTGGGTGAGTATTTATGAGATTCTTAAATTGAATTTAATTGAAATGTCAATCAAATTTTAAGCAATCTATTTTGATCTTCTTTTTCTTTAGTCAGTGTTAACTCATAAAATTTTCCTCTTAGCAAATATTAATGTCATACTCAACGAAGAAAAATAAGATAGCTAGAAAAGTCTTTGTCTGGTGTTATGAAATCAATAGTGATCCTCATTAAGTCACGAACATTTGGTTTCTACCAAGCTCTCTAAGAGAAGGTCAGTGTATGTAAACGATCAGAGAGAGGGCGATGCATTTTTCCATATAGACTCATATATTTTCATTGTCCTTAGTAGCAGTCCAAATGGATGAGCTATGCAGCATCAATTTGAGGATATTTCAGTCAGTTTTCATACGAACCACCACCTTTGTTGTCATTAGTTTAGCCCTGACCATGCGGTTGGTAATCGGAGGGAACAACGAGACCGACAGGCTGTCCTTGCTTGCTGTTAAGTCGCAGATAACCAAAGATCCTCATGGAATTCTGAATTCTTGGAATGCATCTCTGCATTTCTGCGAGTGGAGAGGCGTTACTTGTGGCGCAAGGCACAGGAGGGTCACCGAGTTGGACCTCAGCTCGTACAAGCTCCAAGGTAAGCTGTCTCCTCACATTGGAAATTTGAGTTTTCTTAGGAGATTAAGCCTCTCTAACAATAGCTTCGCCTACTATATCCCTCCTGAAATTGGGGGTTTGTTTCGACTGCGAGAACTGGACCTCACTAACAACTCCTTCAGCGGTGAAATTCCACGCAACATCTCGGGCTGTTCTAGCCTTCAAATCCTAATTATACATGGAAACAATCTTACCGGAAAACTTCCTGGAGACATTGGCTCGTTATCTAAGCTTGAGGTAATCGATTTGGGAGTCAACAGATTTCTTGGGGAAATACCAAATTCCTTTGGAAATCTTTCTTCTGTGAAGTGGTTCAGTTTGTCAGAGAATAACCTTCATGGAAACATTCCAACTAGCTTTGGTCAGTTGAAAAGTCTGAGAGTTTTTCAGATTATGGAAGCGAGCTTGTCTGGTACGGTTCCTGGCTCAATGTACAATACCTCTTCGCTTAAAGGGTTTGGTGTAACTGGTAACCAACTTCAAGGAAGCCTACCTCCTGACTTGGGCCTCACTCTTCCAAACCTCCAAAAATTTCTATTCACAGACAATTACTTCGGAGGATCAATTCCCAAAACTATTTCGAATGCCTCAAACCTCGTATATTTTGAAATCTCAGGAAATAACTTCACTGGCAGAGTGCCTAGTTTTGCAAGCTTGTCCAATTTGCAGAGCCTAGTTATCGAAGCCAACAATATCGAATCGGGTGAGGATGACGACTTCAATTTTCTCTCCTCTCTTCCAAATTGCACCGACTTAGAAGTTCTAGGGATGACTCAGAACAATTTTCGAATGGTCTTGCCCAAATCTATCAGCAACTTCTCGTCTAAGTTTCGATTTTTAGGAATGGGAATCAATGGGATACGTGGAAGTATTCCCATCGGGATCGAAAATCTCATCAACTTGGAATTCTTAAACATTGGGGAAAATCAATTGACAGGTCCTATACCCAGCTCGATAGGAAAATTAGAAAACTTGTACTGGATAGACATCGGTATTAACAAATTATCAGGGACTATTCCTTCTTCTTTGGGAAATTTGACTCGCTTAACAAGACTCTATATACAGTCAAACACCTTGCAAGGAAGCATACCATCAAGTCTTGGAGGATGCAAGAGTTTGACAACACTCAATCTTTCTCAAAACAATTTGAGCGGTCCTATTCCTAAACAGCTTATTGGCCTGTCATCCTTATCCATTGCATTAGATTTATCCAGCAACAGCTTGACCGGTCCTGTTCCTTCAGAAGTAGGAAATTTGCTAAATATTCAGTATCTGGATCTTCATGATAATAAGTTGAATGGTGAAATTCCTGGCGCTCTTGGTGCCTGCACAAGCTTGATGTATTTGTATTTGTACGGAAACTCATTGCAAGGGAACATTCCCTCATCTTTGGCTTCTTTGAGAGGAATTGAAGAGATTGACTTGTCCAGCAACACCTTATCAGGAACAATCCCGACGTTTTTGCAGACTTTTCGCTTCTTGAACATTTTGAACTTATCGTTCAATGATTTCGAAAGCGAGGTGCCCATTCAGGGAGTGTTCAGCAATGCAAGTGCACTTTCCATAATGGGAAACGCAAGGCTATGCGGAGGACTGCCTCAATTCAACCTGTCTAAATGCTCCTCCAAACCCTAGCTATGCGGAAGATCATCATTGTTTCTGTTGCTTGCGGGCTTGTTGCATTGATTCTTGCGGTGCTTTTACTTGTATTTTGTGTGTTGCGGAAAAGAAGCAAGTCAGCAAATTTGGGATTCTCGTTTGGAATTCCTTTATTGAAAGTGTCGTACGGAGATCTTTTGAAAGCTACTGATGGCTTTTCTGAAGCTAATTTGATTGGTGCTGGAAGTTTTGGTTCTGTATACAGGGGAATCCTAAATCAGCCAGAAGCACAGGCTGTTGCTGTGAAAGTCCTAAAACTTGGAACTTCAAAAGCATCAAAAAGTTTCATAGCTGAATGTAAAGCCCTGAAAAAGATCAAGCATCGAAATCTTGTCAGAATTATAACTGCTTGTTCAAGTATTGATTTTCAGGGGAACGATTTCAAAGCTCTTGTGTACGAGTTTATGGTTAATGGGAGCCTAGAAGAGTGGCTACATCCAACTCACAGTGCAAATTTGGGAGAAGAAAACAAGCATCTGAGTCTTATAGACAGGCTAAACATTTCCTTTGGAGTGGCAAATGCTCTGGATTATTTGCACAATCAGTGCCATGTGCCAGTAGTTCATTGTGATTTGAAGCCAAGTAATGTTCTCTTGGACAGTGACATGAATGCTCGTCTTGGAGATTTTGGACTGGTGAGGTTCGTCCCAGATGCTTCACAACCAGTTTCCTCAGAACAAACTAGCTCTCTTGGAATACGAGGCTCCATTGGATATACTGCCCCAGGTATAATTATCAACAACCATGTTTATACTGTACAGATAATAATTATATCACTAATTTTTAAATTCTAATGATATGAATTCATATGAAATTTATTTGTGCTTCTCACTAATACATGTGGCTAATTATATCATTTAGTCTTTGTTATTGTTACTATATAAATTATCAAAAAACTATGTGGGTTATAAGGATTATGGATTTTCAACATTTGGCCACACATGCAAAAAGCAAGATTTTGATTTCTGGGTTGCTTTATTTTTTATTTTTTAATTGCTTTTTCAAACTTCACTTTATTCATGTAATATAGAGTATGGCATGGGAAGCGAGGTGTCAACGTGGGGCGATGTCTACAGTTATGGAATCCTCCTGTTGGAGATGTTTACAGGGAAGACGCCTACTGATATTATGTTTAGAGATGGTTTGAATCTCCATAACTTTGCTCTCACAGGTCTTTCTAATAGTGTCGAAGAAGTTGTAGATGCCATGCTTCTTCAAACACAAGATGAAAGTAGCAGCAACAACAACACTCGCAGCAGGAATAGGACTCAAAATCAACATCCCATTCATGAGTGCTTGATTTCTGTTGTGAAAATTGGAGTTTCTTGTTCTGCAGAAATGCAAAGAGATAGAATGGATATTGCTCAAGTTGTTTCTGAACTTTGCCATATAAAGGAGAGGCTTCTAAGAACATAGATTCACAGACATAAGAACTGTTCAAGCAGTAAGCATTAGTTCATTATAATCCTCACATTATATATACAAGAGTTTTTTGTTTTTTGTTTTTTTACATATGGGAAATTGTAGTCTTCTATGTTTGAAAATCATGTCTTAGTAGTCTAGTGTCTGTCCGTAACATATTTATTTTTTATTTTTGGCTTTTTCTTTTTCTATCGAGTTGTTTGTAATTTGCTTATTTCAAATGTTCAAAAGTGTTAGTTAGAGTCAAATTGGCTTCTCAAACAAATAGGAGGAAAAACAGAAAAGCAAAAATAAATCGTTAGCTACCATTAATTAACACTTACAAAAATTTAATGTAAGAAAATTACATATAAGAAAAACCAAAAACGAAAAAGGAAAATATAGTTATGTGGTGAAATAGTCTTAAATGGTTATAAGTTTGGTCTACCTGATGATAGACTATTAACTTTTTAAATTTTCAGTATTTGGTTAAAACAGAGCACTCTGTTTTGCAGGAAAGCCCAATGCTTCTTTAAAAGGAGGTCTTGAAGTTGGGGGATTTGTCAATCCACTTACAAAAGTGATGTCTATCTTTTTTTTTTGTTGCTAAAAAAGTGATGTCTATCTTGTACCTTATGCAAGTGATCACAATAATCTTGCAGATGAGATGACAAAGTATTTCTATTTGGTGGTGTTTAAATCTAATTTCCAGCTAAAGGAATAGCCTATATATAAACTAATTAAGTCAACTATACATTTTGTCTCTCTGTTTCTTTATTTCAGAACTGTTTTAGAATGGGAGTGCAAAGGGCATAATTAATTCAATATCATAAATATAAAATTTTAAAAAATAAATCCATCAAAAAAATAATAATAATAATCCTTCAAAAGCTTAAACCTTGAATGCCTTGTACAATAAGTATTATCGATTCAGAAAGGAAATCGAGATGACTCAAATGAGTAATATTGCAATGGAAAAAAAAAAAATTAAGTACAGTGCAGTTTTGATTGCTTGAAGAAACTTAATCAGTAAATGCCCAATATATGTATATATACTTTTTGTTACTAAAATATATGTATATATACTAGTTAGCAATGTAAATAATAACAATAAAAAAAGTATATAGTAACGCATTATTTTTTCTTTCCAATCTTCGAAATATATGTGTTAAAAAAGTCACTTATCAAATATATATATATATATGTGTGTGTGTGTGTGTTATGAACACTAAATCTATTATCATTAACTAAGAATCTATATACCATATGTAACATCTTTATAATATTAATTCTTTGCATTAAGTTATATATATATGTCTCGTTACAATTTTGTAATCTATGGCTACATATGAGCCTGTATATAGTGACATTTTTATGAAGAAATATAAGAGCCTAATGAGATGAGAATACATTTTTTCATTTTCTTTTGTTTTCTATTTTATATTGTATTTTTATGTATTCTTGTTAACTATAGTTAATTTATAACAATGTGCTCAAAAAATGTATATATATATATATATATATATATACTATGGCTAATGGCGAAGTGGATCCAAAATTTAGAATTGCAGGGATACATCAATATTTACCCTTTCAATCTTTATTAATTATCAATATATATATATATATATATATATATATATATTATGACCCTCGTGGCTGGAGTCTACGAGAGTCATGATGCCTGTGAATTCATCTATGTTTAATTAATGAGTTAAAAGACATTTAATGTCATATATATTAATAAACACTTACTTTTGTCTCTTTAGTCTAAATTATTGTTTGCCTTAAGATTAGAGAATTAATTGAGAATTTTGCATACGTGTATGTGAAACTACAATGTTATAACCTATTATGTACGTAATTTGGCATTCTTTACAAAAATAAAAAATAAAATTTTTTTAGCATTTAGTTTTTTTTTTTTTTTGAAAAATTAATAAATAAATAAAATAAGACTCAACGCTGACCAAGACTGTTGTAGGACTTTAAATTAAGTAAAGTTTAATAAAATGTTGATCAAAATTATTTATTATTGGCAGATTAAATGATTTAGTTTTTATTAATTTATCTATTGAAAAATTTATTTATTTATAATTAAATTATATAAATATGTCAATAAATAATATTTTAAATCATATTATTTAATAAATAAATTTAAATAATATTTGAATATTTATAGCATTATTCATTATAATAATAAATTATAAGTGCAAAGAGAGAGAATGGATATCGTGGTACTGCTAAATTATACAAACAACATGATTTTCATAATTTATTTGACCACACAATACTCATAAGTTTGCATTTAATGAGTAAGAGTTTGCATACATTGATAATGAACCAGCATCTATAAATGTCCACATTTAATGCTTTTTTCACCTGCAAGATTAAATGGACACAGCTCTTTACCAACATTTGTCTCTTGTCTCTTGTTGTTTAAACAAAGTATAACTATTAAAATGGTTGTACTGAAACGATTATATCTTTAAATGAAATAACATTATCTATAAATAAAGTAACATTATTGATAAATGAGATAACATTGTCCATAAACGGAGTAACATATTAATATTATTTAATTAAATATTTTGTTACTTCATGTACGGATACTATTACTTCATCATGAATTTTGGTAATGTTACTTCATTTATGGACATACCTTAACTACAGACAACGTTATTTCATTTATGGATATTAATTGTTTAAGTACAACCATTTTACATAGTTGTACTGTAAAAATTCTCAAATATAATAATATTACATCAGAATAAAATAGTTTAGTAACTTCAGCAAAACACATGTACGGTGTAAATGTACAGGCTCTGGTCAATGCTTTTTCTTCCCATCCTTGTCTCCGGAATGGGAATAGAGAGACTGAAGTATAAAACAAAGCTTTGTAAACTTGTGCGGTGTCTTCAGGTATATGACTGAGACAATACTAGAGTACTATTTTGGTCATGCTTCACCTCTTCTTTTTGGGTGAGTATTTATGAGATTCTTAAATCGAATTTAATTGAAATGTCAGTCAAATTTTAAGCAATCCAATTTGATCCTTGACACAATCTTATTCATTCAGAAATTAAGGCCGTTTTAGCCAAAGGACCAACTTTTTATTTTCTTGAACTTAATTGGTGGATCAAACACCAAATATATATGGTTTTGGTTCGTACATTAATAAAAGATTGAGGCACTTGTATGGTAATTATTGATGCTAAATTATGTATTGACGGTCAAATTGTGCATCGGCTTTCATCATCGAAGAATTTGTGATATATAAAATAAAAAATAGAGGCATAAACTGGCATCGGTGTGGCGTCGACAAAGGCCTTCCGCAGAATCAAGTCAGTAAGAATTTTCAAAAAAATCAAGAAAAACAAATCAAGAAAAAAGTGCAAAAGAAAGTCATATAAAAAATTTCACTTTGGCCTCCACAAATGAGAAGCATAAGTTTCTTTTTACAGTGATGAAATCCTAGACTTTAATATAAATAATATTTAATTAAGTTTTATTCTAAAGATGTCCTTATAGTCTACACGACCAAACAAATTAAGAAGTTTCATAATTCCACTACAAAAAAAAAAGGGCTTCTGTGACGGAAGCAAATTCGTCACAAGGTATGGTATATGTGACAGAATCGTCACTAAAACCATTTTATGTGACGGATACTAATCCGTCACACTCCTGTCGCAATAGGTCCGAAACAAAAGGGTTTCCATGACGGAATACTGTTCCTCGTAACAAAAAACTGCTTTTATGTGATAGCATTACTTAGTCGCAAATATTAATGGAAATTTTGACATTCCGGCTAGTCACCGCCAGCAGAGCTTCAGTGACAAAATTTTGTCCGTCACAATATAACATATGTGACGGTCTTGCAACGGTAGACCGTCACATTAAACATACTGTGATGATCTATATACCGTCACAACATGAAGTTTTTTCATTTTCTTCCAGCTATATTTTTTCAATTATTTTTTATTTCAGTAATTTTTTTCTCACCCATTTTAATGTTAATATGGTGTCTCTTCCATACAAACACAGCCCATTGAATATGATCAGTAAATAGTACGATTCAAATAGAATAAGTAGTCAAACAACACTTTGAAATTCATATTACATTAAGATATTTTACATGAATGGTTCAAAAATTATTCACTAAGCACTTGTCATATTACATGCTTCATTGAAAAAATTTCCGATACATCAACAATCTAGCTGCCTAGGTTTTGGCTTCGGCTTACAAGGAGGCTCATAAAACGATCTAGCTACCTAAGTTTTGTAAGATAAGTTATCCCTTCTGAGAGATCCAGCCTAGAAAATCATCACAAAAAAAGAATAAGAGTATGTATTTTCATAAGAAAAAGATGCATGTCCAAATATATGAGAACTTCGATTAACCTATCAAAGTAGCAGTTTCAATTCTAAGGTAAAATACTCACAAAGAAGCAGCTAGAAATAATCACAAACAAATCATTATATATCATGTTATTTTCATAATTAGTATCAACCATACTGTGACGATCACTTCACCCATATACAACTGAATATTTTGATAGTAGAAAGTTTTCATTTTCAGCCCATTGCAAAACATAAACAAAGTCTCCATTCAGTATTTAATGGTTTCGACTAAATAATAATATTTTCATCCATATGTCATTATGAGTAACATTATAATTAACTACGTAACTTATGGTCNAGTTTAAGGCTTGTATGATGAAGAAATTTGAAATGACAGATTTAGGTTTATTGCATTATTTTCTTGGTCTTGAAGTGAAGCAGGGCATTGATGGGATATTTATTTCACAAAGAAAATATGCAATGGATCTTTTGAAGAAATTTAATATGATGAATTGTAGAGCATAAGCTTCACCCATAAATATTAATGAAAAGTTAAATCAAGATGATGGTGCTGAATTTGTAAATGCAACATATTTTAGAAGTCTTGTTGGAGGTTTGAACTATTTGTCTCATACTAGACCAGATATCGCTTTCTCTGTTGGAGTTGTGTCCAGATTTATGCATAACCCATGCAAGTTTCATCTTGGAGCAGCAAAAAGAATTTTAAGATATGTAGCAGGAACTGCAGAATTGGGAATTTGGTACACCAAAGTATCAGATTTCAAATTGACAGGTTTTACTGATAGTGATCATGCAGGTTCCATTGATGATAGAAAAAGCACATCTGGTTTTGTGTTCAATCTTGGATCAGGAGCAATTTCCTGGAGTTCAAAGAAGCAGGAGGTGGTAGCTTTATCGACATCAGAAGCTGAATACATTGCAGCAACAGCATCAGCTTCTCAAGCAGTTTGGCTAAGGAGACTTCTTGCTGATTTTAATCACAAGCAAGCTGGAGCAACAGAGATTTTCTGTGATAGCACATCTGCTATTGCAATGACAAAGAATCAAGCGTACCACAGCAGAACAAAACATATTGATGTTCGTTATCACTTCATTCGAAGCCTGGTTACCAATGGAGAAATTGTGTTGAAGTCTTGCAATACTAAAGAACAAGTTGCTGACATATTAACAAAGGCAATTTCAGTAGAAAAGCATGAGAACTTCAGAAAACGTATGGGAGTTTGTAGCTTGGAATCAAGGGGGAGTGCTGAAATATGATTCAAAGGTTGAACTGGTCTTTCTCTAGTTTGTTAGTTTGTTGATTTGCTTCCTTAATTTCAGCTGGTAGTGAGTTGATTTTTCAGATTTTGTGCTTAGTTTGTTTTACGTAAGCCTATATATAGAGGCATTTCTTGTTTGTTATATTATAAAAAGTAACAGATCAAATAAAGCATATATTTCTCTGTTTTTCGCTCTATTTTTGTTCCTATTTTTGTTACTTTTTCCAACATCCTTCGAACCCCCTCTTTTCGAACTCACCGTCGGAGAACTTCTTCCCGAACACCATCTGGCAGCTCATATCGGCAATCAGGGACGTCACCTTGGCGCTCAGATCGACGGCGAGTCCGCTGCGAGCCGAGTCTCGGAGGGACTCGACGAAGAGGCCGATCTCTTCCTTCCTCATGGCTCGGAAGGAGTTGATCTTCACGTTGCTAAGCAGCTCAAGAGTGTACATCTTTCGGACGTCTCACCAGTACGAGCTGTACTCGACGAAGGCAGGGTTGGTCTGGTTGTAAGTGATATGCTTGGCTGCTTGGTGGGGAGGTCTGGAGGCGAAAACGAGATCGTGGGTTTTGAGGAAGAGCTCGGCAGCTTTGGGTGAGGAGACAACGATGGTGGGGACGAGGCCTAAGCGGACGTGCATGATTGGACCGTGCTGCTGAGCGAGTCGGTGAAGATCTCTGTGAGGAAACTCTCCTAACAAATGGAGACTTCCGAAAATGGGAAACCCTCTTGGACCATGGTTGGGATTGGAAGAGATAAAAAAGGACGAGCAGTGAAAGAGTTACCCAAATCCAAGCCATAGCTTACAAAGAAATTGAGAGATCGATTCTGCTCTCAATCAACGATATAATATATACTAGTTCAATTTTTCTCTTTTTTCTTTTTTTGTGTGTGTGTCGGCAGAAGTATATTTATAAGGCATAGGATTAATTTTTTTGGTTTATGGTTTTCGTGAGTTGGATTTAGATAAATACAAATTACAATCACGGAACTATATGAGCTAGTTTAGTCTTATCACCCAAAAAGACAAAAAAACCAAAAAATGAAGCAGCAGCATCTAGTTTCGTCAAAATAGTACGTACAGCTAACATGACGGGCTTGGTAAAAATATTGGACCCGAACGGAATGAGCTAAAAGTTACATCCTGAATATTATAGGAAAAGTATATATAAAAAAATAACTTTATGTAGTTTAGATTTTTGAAAGAATTGGTTATTTAATTTGGTAGTATAGCCAAATGTTTAAAAAGTTTTAGGTTTAAAATTTAGTAATTTTATTTAAAAATTAAAAATAAAATGTAAAGATAAAAAATGAATCTAAAAAATAAATCTACATTTCAGAGAGAATATTAAAGAAAATATAAAAGAACTAATGGTCCCTTTTATCTTTTCAGAAAAACAGTTATTTAACTTCGAACGTCGGCATTGCTTCTGATGGATATTGCAAAACAATATTTATTTTTACATTATAATATATATATATATATATATCAGGGGGGCTAAGGAACCAAATATCTGGTTCCGTAAAGAGCCCGAAAACGTGTTTTAACGGCTCATGAAAAATTTCTTTCAAAATTAAAATGTCAAAATTGAGAAATATACTAAACGGTGTGTTTGAGTTCATTTTTCACCGTTTGCAATCTCGGGCGCATAGGGGTTCTTCATAATCGAAGCTTTGCGAAGGCACTCGATACATCAAACCAGAGAAAATCGGCGGTGGGAGATCAATCGGCGGCTCCGGCTCGGCTTTTCCGTTCCTCTGCAGCGACATCAAAAGCCATCTGCGGCACAGCGAAGGCAACACCCGAAGGCTTCCTCTGCACCTTACTCCTCGGCTTCCTCTACACAGGCGGCTTCCATACTCCTCGGCTTCCTTTATACCGGCGGTGGCAATACCCTCGGTTTGCCAGTTTTCAGTTTTAATTTGAAAACATTAAGAACTGCAAAAGTTATAAAAACATTATTAATTTTTTCTTTTCTTTATATATTACTGGTGTATCAATTAAGGGGCTTCTTTTTTATTTTATTTTATTATCTTAATGTATTTTTTGCTTAATATCTGGAATATTTTTGCTACAAGATGTTGAATAACAATGGCGAATTTTGCAGCAAAAGCAAAGTTCATGTGCTCGATGGGGGCGTGTTGATGATGCCATTCAAGTGCTCGATGAAATGCTCCAGCCAAATGCAGACTTCCCGCTGGAATTGCAAACTTTCAAATTCATTGTTTTTGCTTATCTGTGAGTAATGCTGCAAATGAGTTGATTCATTTAGCAGTCATTTGTCAGCTACCTGATTTGGTATTTTATCAATTTTTGTGGTTTTTGAAGTATTTCTTTTGTATACATCTGCCGATGATCTTCCTATGGATATTTGATGAGATTCATGCTTTAAAAGCAATTCAAATATGCCAATCATATGTTGGCTGAGAAGCAGGATTGACCTTCATTATATAGATAAGAACAAGGTCTGCTGCCTTGATGTGCAAGTTAATTTTCTTAAAACTTTAGACGGCCAAAATATTTTATAATGGATATCTATAGTTATAGAATGTTTTCTTTGTTCCTTGACAAATAATGAGAAAGAAACTTATCAAGTTGCCTGGTTTTTATATAGAAGCTTTCGACATTTACAGTACCTGTTGCAGCTGTTGTTTACTATGACAATATATTGATATGATTGTTAACTTCAAGTTGGCCATGGAAACAGCTTTGCAAATGGCCGGGATTCGGTTGTGGATAACTAATGAGTACATGCATTCTGGGGATGCTAAATGGAAAGAAGCCTTTGTTCTGACCTTTCTATCTCAGCTGGAGCAAAATTATGTTATTTTATCTGGAGTTTGCATTAATATTCCCAATGGTTTTAGGTTGTTATATTTAGGTTGTTGGTTGAAAATTGTTTTTGTAAAGAACTTGTGTTCAAAATCAGTCACTTCGTTCAAGCATTTGATGTCATGCAAAAGATTGTATTATTGTGAAGAAAGACTTCTTACATCAATCAAATTGAGCATTTAATTTATATACATGGTGTCCAGTAAACCAAACAATAATTAATATTTTCTTTATATTAGTTATATTTTGAGATAAAATGTGAAAATTTTAGTTTGTTCTGTTTTAGGTTGCATTAATTTGTGGAAAAAAATGAATGCTAAAGGAAAATGGAATATGACTATAGGTTCTACAAGTTCTTAAAAAACAAATTTAAATGTTCAAGGAATTTAATATTTAAAGTGTTGCTGCTTATAATCTAAAACAAACAGAACACATTAAAATATCATAGGAAATAAATGTTAAAAAGAAAGAAAGAAAAAAAAAACCATAGAAGATATGATTCAAAGTTGGACTTGATTTCATTAACTTAAAACAACATAAATCTGTGATGATACATAAATATACAGAGATATACATAATATTTAAAGAGAAACTCAGCTCTGTTACGGCCAATCAAAACTCCATTTCTATACAGCTGATAGGTGAGCATGCAAGAGAGGTTAACATTCCTAGATTCCTCTATGTGCTTTGCCTATGCCTAAATGGCATTCCACACAAAGAAATACCAAGTAATTTTGAATATCCATCCTCCAGAAACGAGACCAGTTGATTGAGTCCAACAATTTGAATGCCATGTATGCTTTAGGGCATTCTCCCTTCTGGAAAAAATATGTATTTCCAAGAATTTCAGTGACAGAAGTTGATTGCTTTGGAGTGAAGTTTCCAGCTTTTAGCGAATCGAGATTTAAAGAGTGTTCAAGGATTGAAGATAAACAGGTAAGCATGATGAACTTAACTTTCGGCAATTCCTTAATTCAAGCCATCTAAGTTGAGAGAAGACTTCACCTTCATGGTCACCTGCCATCACTGACCACTCCTTCCAATGTGGCATGTTTGAGAACCATAAAGTTTCTAAAGACTTGAATGGTTTAAGGATGGAAGAAGAACCATCAGAATAAAATTCATCGCCTATTTTCTCCAACATATCAAACCCTTCAACATGAAGCTTCTGGAGACAGGGTAGTTGTCCAAGTGGTGGCAAACAATAACAATTTTTACAAGTAGTCAGATGTTTTGATTCATTGTCATCCAACATCAAAAAAAATCACCAGAAACAAAGCTAGCCAAATCACTTACAAGCTTATGCATTGTAAAACTAAGTTTACTCTGAGAAAAGAATGACCTTGACAATAGATCATTGAAGTACTCCTCCCCAACTTCTTCAAGCATTTTATCTTTCTGGGGTTGCAAAAGTTCTTCAGCCATCCACAACAAAATCAAATCTTCTTTTTTAAATCCGCAAGCTTCTTTTTCTTTTCTAAATTCGTACACTTTGGGAAGATAGATCAGAAAGCAAAACATCGTTTTAGATAAAATGAAATCCTCCATATTCGAACCTTCAATGTTATTATATATATATATATATAAATACCCAATACCTTGTTAGAGTTCCGCTGCCGACTAGTGCAGAGGAGATCGTCGCTGCCGGTGCAGACGAAGCCGATGAGTAACGCAGCCCACTGGTGCAGAGGAAGCCCGTGCTCCCATATTCGCCGCTGATTGCTATTTCCTTCCGTCGCCAATTGCTCCTTCCTTCCGTCATCGATTGCTCCGCGTTTGGTAACTAGGTTCGGTTTGAGCTTCTCCTCCCACGAAAATGTAGGGCCTGAGCCCTAACAATTGGAGAATTTTGACTAAGATTGAAACGCACCGTTTTCGCGAAATAGATTTCCCCCCACTATCAATTTTGACCGGGTCTTATTTGCTTCACTCTCAGTCAAACAACTGAAACAGTGCATTTCCTTAAAAATTGAAACTTCGTTTCCTTCAATTGAGTCCTGCTCGCGTGGAAAGAGTGAAATTGGGTTCCTTAAAGGAACCCAATTGGGTGCCTTAGAGGCCCCCGCATGTATATATATATATATATCAGTCTTGCTACAAAACCCCTAGTGTCCCCGACATTAACGGGGTCAAGACGGGCTGCCAAATTCGCGTGCAATTGAAATTTTCAATTTGAAACACACGTGCTGAGCACGTGATCGGCTTTCCCCCAAATTTCTCTCCCCCCGCGATTGCCCCCAAATTTGCAGATCTTCTGGCCCCCAAAATTGCTACGATTTGGCCCCGATTTGCAGAGCCGACCCTGCCCATTCACCCAAATTTCCTCCCCCCACCCTGATTTGGCCCCGGCTCCCCTGATTCTCCTCCTTCCTCTCCGGTACCTCCCCTAGCTGCGCACCAAAGCCCCCTGCGATCGAGCCTCCCTGATTCTCCTCCCTCCTTCCCCGGTGCCTCCCCCAGCTGCGCACCCGCGAGTGTCCCAAATTTCCAGAGCCTCGAGCCGCCGTGCACAGCCCAGATTTGCAGAGCCGAAACTGCAATTTGGCCCCGATTTCCTCCCCTCGCACTGCAGAAGCCGGCACCGCACAGCCTAGCCTCGGAGATTCTCCTCCCTCCCCAGCCGCTCACAGTTTCTGCAAGAAGGTGTGGTTGTGTCTGAGTTTGCATTCCAAAAGGTGCAAAGAACCAGTTTGCAGGGTACCATGTTGCATGTACGTATACTTTCACATTAGACTTTTTAAAAAAATAAAAATAAAAAAAATAAAAACAATTCTCCAAGACATTTTCGATTTCTTATGTCCATGTTGCTATTAATTAACTTTCTTGTTTTTCAATTATATATTTGGTT
Organism: Ochetophila trinervis; assembly: GCA_003254975.1. NCBI lineage: Eukaryota > Viridiplantae > Streptophyta > Magnoliopsida > Rosales > Rhamnaceae > Ochetophila > Ochetophila trinervis. The sequence goes on from QANX01001466.1 coordinate 19,068, forward strand.
GATTTTGCAGGGATATGACAAAGCATGTCAAACTGCAGGTATTGCAATCTGAAACTCTAAAATATGCAGTTCTGTTAGAGGTACACATGATGCAGTTTTGTACTCTAAAGTAGTTCTAACTTCTTCAATAGGCGTGGCCCGTGAGAATGGTGGAAGTATACACATTGTGCAGGTTTAAATGACATTTTCAATGCCTGCATCATCTTTTAGATATGTTGTTATTTATGCATGTTGAGCATAACCTTATTTTCACTTTTATGCTTTGTAAAAATCTAATAATTTTCATTGTAATCTTTGTTATGTTTCTAAGAATATTGGATTTCATTATTATTTTTCAAGGATTGATTTGAGTGAAGGTCAATTATCTCTTTATTATAGATCTTGATATTTGACAAACAGTAAATTCTAGATTGAAAATTGACTAACAGTTGTATAACTTGCTATTTGTATATTCATTATATTCACACTTTTTATCAAAACTTGATAGTGAGCGATGCTGTTTGTGATTTTTTTGATACTATGTCATCTGAATGTTTCTGATGTATAATTTTGCTCTTTGTTTTTACCTTCTCTCTCAGTATGGGGCCAATTCTGATACTCGGAATGGTGATGGCAAAACAAAAGAACAGGTTGAGAATACAGCCTTGAGTGAAGAGGTGAATGGAACACCTGAAGGGGCTGGGGGTTATGAAGACTATAGGAGTGAATCCCACGGGGATTATAATTTTGCTCTTTATTTTTTTTTTCTTTCAACAATCCTCTTAGAATATGTAGCACTAACCAGTGCATATTTGACACTGGACGAGAATCCTTTCAACATTGTTTGTATCACGTATTTGCATCACTTTTGTTCTGGAATGTTGTTTGAACTTCATAATATATTCTCTCTTAAGAGTTTTAATTTGTCAATGAATTTTTTTGTCTCTGCAGAGAAGATGGGCATTATTGCCCATGCCATATAGATAAAGAGAGACATTTTGCCTAATTATTGTTAGAAATCACATTATTGGCAGGCAAGATATGTCCATTGGATCTGATCTACATTGTTCACAGGGAGGGGAAAAAAAGAAGAAAAAAGAGAGATTATTTTTCAATTATAGCCCTCTCAAATCGCTTTAATCAGCAATCCACCTTGATATTTCTCAATTGCTGCCACTGTTCTTGTTCCCTCTCTTTCTTAAGTGGCCAAACGAGTACAATAATAATAAAACATGTTGTTTTATGAGACTATATATTAGACAAACAATCCCATTTTTTCTTAAAATAAAAACAATTTCTTAGTAAAAACGCATGCAGTTTTCAAGTAATGAACTCTCATTGCTTTTAGTATGTATCAGTCAGTCAGGTAGCTAGTCTTTGTGCCTATCATAAGAGCCTTGATCTTCTTGTATTCAATGTATGTTTTTACTCGATACAGTGAGCTTTTTCCATAACTCTCTCATAATGTTTACATGATATCAGAGCTCTTATTATAAAAAAAGTTGTTATTATAATTATTATTTTATTTTTTTCCTGAGATCCGTAGCTTTTTCCATAACTCTCATATTATAATTACAAACAATCCCATAACTCTCTCATATTATAATTACAAACAATCCCATTTTTTCTTAAAATAAAAACACTAGGCGGTTGCTTTCCTTGATAGTCCTTCTCAATCTCTATAATTAAATTAAAGACTAATCAACTGTACAAACTCCGATGCTTCCTCGCCTGGCTGATAATGCTAATCATCAGCTCTTTGACAGGTTTCAGATATACTTTGTCATATTCCTGCAAAATCAACCAAATATATAATTGAAAAGCAAGAAAGTAAATTAATAGCAACATTGACATAAGAAATCGAAAATGTCTTGGAGAATTGTTTTTATTTTTATTTATTTTATTTTTTTAAAAAGTCTAATGTGAAAGTATACGTACATGCAACATGGTACCCTGCAAACTGGTTCTCTGCACCTTTTGGAATGCAAACTCAGACACAACCACACCTTCTTGCAGAAACTATGTGCGGCTGGGGAGGGAGGAGAATCTCCGAGACTGGGCTGTGCGGTGCCGGCTTCTGCAGTGCGGGGGGAGGAAATCGGGGCCAAATCGTGGTTTCGACTCTGCAAATCTAGGCTATGCGCGGCGGCTCGAGGCTCTGGAAATTTGGGACACTCGCGGGTGTGCAGCTGGGGGAGGAACCGGGGAAGGAGGGAGGAGAATCGGGGAGGCTCGATCGCGGGGGGCTTTGGTGCGCAGCTAGGGGAGGTACCGGGGAGGAGGGAGGAGAATCGGGGGAAGTACCCTGCAAACTGGTTCTCTGCACCTTTTGGAATGCAAACTTAGACACAACCACACCTTCTTGCAGAAGCTGTGCGCGGCTGGGGAGGGAGGAGAATCTCCGAGGCTGGGCTGTGCGGTGCCGGCTTCTGCAGTGCGGGGGGAAGAAATCGGGGCCAAATCGCAGTTTCGGCTCTGCAAATCTGGGCTGTGCGCGGCGGCTCGAGGCTCTGGAAATCTGGGACACTCGCGGGTGCGCAGTTGGGGGAGGCACCGGGGAAGGAGGGAGGAGAATCGGGGAGGCTCGATCGCGGGGGGCTTTGGTGCACAGCTAGGGGAGGTACCGGGGAGGAGGGAGGAGAATCGGGGGAGCCGGGGCCAAATCGCGGTGGGGGGAGGAAATTTGGGTGAATGGGCGGTGTCGGCTCTGCAAATCGGGGCCAAATCGCAGCAATTTTGGGGGCCAGAAGATCTGCGAATTTGGGGGCAATTGCGGAGGGAGAGAAATTTGGGGGAGAGCCGATCACGTCCTCAGCACGTGTGTTTCAAATTGAAAATTTCAATTGCACGCGAATTTGGCAGCCCGTCTTGACCCCGTTAATGTCGGGGACGCTATAAACCCTGGCGGGGTTTATAGCAAGACTGTATATATATATATATATATATAACTAATTTTGGTTGGTTCAATTTTATATGGGTTTTTAACCATGTTTGTTTGTTTTTTTTGTGGCGTTTCAGTGTCCTTTTATCTTGTGAAAAGGTTACCAACCGTCAAATAAGACAGTGAGATGAGGGAGGTTAAAAATATTATTTCCAATAATTGTCACCAACGTGTTAGATTAAATTGAGTTTGAATGTATTATTTTAAATTTTATCAAATTTAATTAAATTAAATTTAAAATAATGTAGTCTGATCCATTTTATTTTCTGTTTTCCAAGCTATCCAAGGTGTTAGGATAGGAGATCTAGAATTTTAGTACGTGGGAATTGGGAGAAAATGAAGAGTGCTAATTTTTTGTGCATTTGAGTGTCATTTGGAGAAATACGCCTGTTCTGCTCATACTTTGTGTGTGAATCACTTTATGGTATGAATAAAAACATGTATAGGTCTGTTCCGCTAAAATTTTGATAATTGAAATTGAATAGTATTAATAATGATGGTTGTGTTGGAAGATTGATGTGTCCATTTAACATTTTAACTTTCGATAACTTAATACAAAAATGAAATTTCATTAATAAAAATTATTGTTATAAAGAGATTGATTTTTTCATAAAAATTTACTTTTTGCAATTCAAAAAAATATCTTCAAAATGTACATTTGTATACAAAAATATACCTTTATATGCAAAAATGTACAAAGATACTTTCACGGATAAATATTTTTCATATATATATATATATATATTTTTAACATCTATAAAATAGATAATTTTAAATTTTTATAATTTTAATTACAACAACATTTCTTCATATCAGTAAAAAGCAAAAGTGTTTTATAATTAGTATATTACTTTTGCATTTTAAAAAACATAAATATTCAAAGCAATTTTGGTTTGTTTTTAAAAGTTTTGGAATGTTTCTACCTACAAAAAGAGGTATTATATTTTAGAAAACAGGTATCATCAAACTACAAACACTTAAATGGAACAAATTTCATCTTAAATACATAAAAGTCAAACTTTAATCTCCATCTATTAATATATTTTGTTGTAGATATTTTGTAAGTTTTCTTAATTCTATCTCTATTTATTTTTCTTCCTTAAAATAATATTTTACCAAATTTTTCATTGTTGTATTATATATAGTGTAATATAAATTTTACATACTTAATCTGTCTTAACAGATGGGTGCTCTTTTGTACTTACAAGCGAAAAGGGGGGCATATAGGTCTTCTAGGCAAGGCTATGTCTTATTTTTTTGTTGTTGGTAAAAAAGACTATGTCTTATTTGTGTGGTTGAGTCATGTTTGGTTTTTTATTCACGAGGTAATCATTGAATTTGAAGCCATCTTCTATCTAAACGGTGTCTTTGAGCATAGGGCACACTTTGTCTGCTTGAGAAGGGAAGCTGAAAGAAAAGTAGCTGGGACGCTAAGAACATATGATGAGCTATTGAATCATCGTCTTAGTATGTAGATTGAAATTTGACTCTTTGATTTACGGTAGAGATTTCGAATCTATTTCACAAATTAGCTATCAACCACTCAATTTATGATTTACTTTTGGATTTGCTATTTACTATCGGATCTGCTATACGGCATCTGTTAAATCTTCTTTACTATTGTCAAAATAGAACAACTGTACGTGGATACTACTATATGTCTGAAAATTAATATAAAATATTACTTCTTTCTAAATCTTTCTCATTATTTCTGAATAATAATAAAAAAGTCAGGTTCTTTCTTTGTCTTCTTAAACGTATATATATTTTCTGGGGTTCTATCATATCAACCAACGATCGGTTTTACGAAAAAAGAGATTAAACGAGGGCCAGGAGATTGATAGAAGAACATGACCGAAGTCAGTACTGTGTTCAACTTCGTGTGTTGACTTGTTAGAAGGGAAATAAGAACTCAAATCATATTAAAAATTGTATTTAATATTTTTAAATTAAAATTAACTAGTATTTACAAAGTTCATATTATGTCTTTTAATTAAAATTAAATAGTAGTTACAAAATTGATATTTAAATTTTTTTCAATTAAAATTAAATTACAATTACAAAAATTGATATTTATATCTTTTGATTAAAATTAAATAAATTAAAATTGAATTTAAATTAGAGATATCAACATAATTAATAATCTCAAATGGGATCCAAGAACATTACTCTAACAATGTGCCACTTGCTCTCAAGTACACATGAATATTCTTATAACTGATATGTGAGTTGTATCACATATCCTGAATCTGTCTGGAGATCCAATAATTATTATTAACCAATGCTCATTATAATTGTCAATCATTTATTTAAACTGGTACTATTCGAGCCCATAGTTGAACTCCAAGATTAATAATATTAGTTTAGATTAAATCTTTCTTTTGTAAAATATATTAATCAATTGATAATATTTTATGTCAATAAATTAATTATTTATTCTCTTTACTTATTAGTTTCTATAATATATCAAATGCACTGGCTAATCACTTCATTATATCCAAGTACTGAAATATATCAAGAGGATATTTCATATAAATTTCATATTGTTTATTTCATAAATGTTAGTAATTTAACAATCACGCTCCTAAATCATCAAAATATTGGTCATAAAAATATACCTTATTTATTGATAACTCAACTAACAATAATTATTCAAATACCTATTTATAATAAACTTTGGATTAAAAGAAATATAATAATCAAATATACCTCGAGAGTAAATTACTTTTACAAAAAATTAAATCTTAATTAAATCTCATTTTAATAATTATCAATGCAAACATAATCTGCACCCGACTTTACTTATTGATAATTCAACAAACAATAATCATTCAAATACTTGTTTTAATAAACTCTGGATTAAAAGAAATATAATAATCAAATATACCTTGAGACTAAATTACTTTTACAAAAAAATTAAACCTTAATTAAATCTCATTTTAATAATTAGTAATGCAAACATAATATGCACCAATATTTAATAATAACTAAAACATATTATTTTCTAAAATATTGTAATCTAAATAAAGCGTCCAACTATATTCAATAACTACAATATTTATTCATTAATTTTGAGAACATGTGATCATATTTTCAATAGATGTATTTATATGATCATAAACTATATAATCAATCTGGATCTTATTCGTTAAATATTAGTGTGCACAAAATTTTAGAAAAATACCTCAAAATATTTTATTGAACTAAAAAAATGTTTATTTATCTTATTACAAAAATACAAATAAAACTAAGTTCTACTTACTCTAAAGTAAATTTGGGACCTTATTAAGACTCATATTATTTTCATGCTTCTAGAATACTCGCTCAGATAGAATCTTAGTAAAGGTATGCTAAGTTTTTCTCAAATGTTATTTTAGCGACCAATATATCTCATCTCTCGATAAAATTACAGATCAAATGGTAATTTCTTACTATGTATTTTTGTCTGTTATGATACATAGGTTATAAACTGTATTACGTCCCCACTATTGTCACAATAAAGAGTAATGGATCAATCTGCACTAGGCATCACTTGAAGATCCATAAGGAATTTCTTAAGTCATACAGCTTCCTTTGTGGCTCCAAATGCACCCGCAGATTCAGCTTCAGTTTTGGAGTCAATAACACATATCAGTTTAATGCTCCTCCTACAAATGACTATTCCATTCTTGGTAAATACATAACCCGAAATTGATTTATTGGAGTAAATATCCCTTTCGAATTCTGAGTCTATGAAACCAACAATTTTTAAACTCCCACTAGAATATAACCATCATATTATCTCTCATTGATACTTGAGTAAATGCTTTACTGCAATCCAATGTTCTAATCCAACATCAGATTGATACCTATTTACTATTCCCACAACATAGTAGATATCTAGCCTAGTATACAACATAGCATACATGAGATTACCAATTGCTAAAGCACAAAGTTTTTTACTCATAAGATCTTTCTCCTTTGGAATTTTTGGCAATTGTTTATTAGAAAGATGAATTTCATATCTAAAAGATAAGAATTTCCTTTTGAATTTTTCCATGCCAAACCTAGTACTATTTTACCAATGTAGGAAGCTTAAGAAGAAGCTAACTTCTTATTCTTCCAGTCTCGAAAAAGTTTGATTCATAGAAAATAGTTAGCTTCACCTAAGTCCTTCGTATCAAACTGCTTATGCAACCAACTTTTTAAACATGACAAAACATTTTGGTCGTTTTCAACCAACAAGATGTTATCTATGTAAATGACTAGAAAAATTACATTTTCACCATGGATCATTTTATAAACACAAAGTTCATTAGAAAATTTTTCAAAACCAATAGAAGTAATAACTTGATCAAATCTAATGTTCCATGATATGGATGCTTGCTTACTTCCATAAATCAACATTTGCAACTTACATACCATGTGTTCTTGGCCTTTAAATATAAACCCTTCTGATTGCTGCATATAGATATCAACTTCTAAATTGCTATTCAAGAAGGTTGTTTTGACATCCATTTGCTAAACTTCCTAATCGAGACTTGCAGCTGCTAAATTTCCATTTGCCAAAAAGGTTTCTTCATAATATATTCTCACTTTTTGGGTATAATATTTTGCCACTAATTTAGCTTTAAAGGCTTCTACCCTCCCATTTGATCCTCTTTTTCTCTTGTAAATTCACTTACAACCTATGGGCAAGTTTACAAGAGATTAGATTGAGTTGGAATACATAGATCCAATTTTATGATCCATGGCTTTTTGCTACTTTTGTGCATCTATATTTTCCAATGCTTCATTGTAATTAATGAGATCATATTCGATGTTAACAATGATAGCTTGGTAAGATTTTCCTGGCAAGACATATCTCACTAGCTTGCACCTTATTTTCTCACTACGACGAAGCTACATTAGAGATGGTTATGAATCTTTAGGAGGATCATGTAAATTTTTTTGTATATAAGTTTGTACCGATGCAAGTTCGACTTGTATTAGTTTTTGTAGTTCCATTAGTTCTTGTTATTTCATTGGTTCTACATATGCTTGTTCACCTTCAGATACATTTTTTTTTCTTTTTGAACATGCGTATAAAACAGTGGAGCTATAAGGCAAAACACCTGTGGTTCAGTTTGTTCTTGAGTTGAGTCAAGCTACTCAATAATTATTTTATTGTTAGGTTAGAAATTGTTAATATAGTCATTCTCTAAAAAGTCACATGAGTAATCACGATACCTTTCTTATTTGGGAAACTATAAAATAGTCCACCCCTTGTTCCTTTAGGTATCCAACAAAGAAACATACCTTCAAATGAGATTCTAACTTTATGGTTCATTTCTCAAGACATGTGTCGGAACACCTCCATATTTGAGTATGTCTTGACTAGGTCTACCCCCTTTCAACAATTCTATAGGTGTTTTAGAAACAGATTTGAAAGAAACTAGGTTTAAAAGATACACAACTGTTTCTTAAGCATATCCCCAAAATGATATAGGTAGATATGAGTAACTTAACATTGACCTCAAGTATAATAAATATCACTAAATATTGTACACATGTTGGATCACTGCAAAAGTTTACAGACAAGTTACGCACCTATAGGGAAAACTACTGAAATATTTCAGAATGATGCAACAGTTCATGCGCTTTCGTGTGCTACAAGAATCTAGTATAGTGAATCCTACTCTTAGCCACTTCCTGCAACACATACAGGTACGTGTAATGGTTTCTGGTGATGTTTTGCCACCATATCTTTTCGTCTCTTTGTCTAGTTTTTTTCCATAGCATCCATACCAAGCTATAGTCCATATCAGAGTAGAAATCGACAAATAGTGGTAAATGTATAATTTTTTCCTAGGTAATTCTTACATATGTTTCAAAATCCGAATTTTCACATAAAATAAAATAAAATTTTCAAAAAACAAATAAAATCAATGAGAAAACATAAGATTAGCCTCCTTGTTACATCCTAAAAAAAAATATAAGCAAATATCTAACTATAGATTAAGGCAAAAATAAACATAATTAACATTTCCATTATGGACAAAAAATTATAATTAACAAACCCAATCTATATTATCTAACAAATACAGAAACCTAAGTGCCATATATCTAAACAACATCAAATATACATGTTTGATATATTAGATTGAAACATGAGTTTCTGGATTGTTGCAGAGCTTTCAGATCTACTCTACAGATTATTTACCAATTATTAAATTTATGATCTGCATCTGGATATACTATATGCTACTGTGTTTTCTACACAAATCCTGTCAGATTTTCTAATTTATTCTCAAGGTAGAACAATAGTATGTGGCACTATTGTATCTCTTGGAATTAACACATAATATTATTTTTCTCCGAATTTTTTTAATTCTTTTTGAATAATAATAGAAAAATCAGGTTTATTCATTTTCTTCTTAAACCTATATAAATATAGGAACCCAAATCCTATTAAAAACTGTATTTATATCTTTTAATTAAAATTAAAAAATATTTACAAAATTGATTTTTAATATCTTTAATTAAAATTAAATAACAATTGCAAAAATTAATATTTATATAGTTTAATTAAATTTAAATAGTGGTTACAAATTAAAATTGAATTTAAATCGGGAGATATCTATAACTAATAATCTCAAGTAGCCCAGAGCATAAATTCAACATTAAAATAGTTTGCATTCTCGGGATTACCAAATTTTCCACTTACATCACTGTGGGTTTCACACGTACCAGATCTATAACAATGTGAACGAGAAGTTTGGTACCCCTAGACTAGAGTACCTAAAATTTGCTCCTTGGGAAGATCCTTTACCAATAGGATTTTTCATGTCAAATAGACCCCTTAGCTATTTGCAGAAAGAGAGCTATAAAAAGGAGGAAAAAAAACTATAAAAAGCCTTTGAAAAGTGATGGAGAAACTAGAATGAAATTCATTAGGATTTGAATAATTAACATGTTTATAAATAATAATAGTAATAACACTAATGATATTATCATAATGTTCTTGTGGAGACAATCGAGTCGGATAATAATTCTTCCAAAACTCCAATATCAAATAAAAACAAATGATATCATCACCATAATCCATCATAGTCTATATTGGTTTTAGGAGAATAATGAAGAAGGAAAAATAGGGAAAAATATTAAAAAAAGAAAAAAGAAAAAAGAAAAAGAAAGTGGGATGATAATTCTAGACAGAAAATAAAAGGGGGGACATTGTTATTATGCAAAGGCTTTTTCTTTTCTTTTTTATTTTGCATTGCAATAGGTCAATAATTAAACTTGAACCCATAAATGTGAATTACTTAAAAGTTAAAATGTTGGTAGAACTTTGGATTTTGGGATATAAGAGTAGGTTGGAGTGCAAATCATAAATGAGAGGAAGAATGGCAAGAAATAGAAACCATAACCAATGTGAGGGTGACATGTAATAGTATGATTTGAGCAGGTGTATGTGTTGGTGGCATAGTTGCAGACAAAAAAACTTGAAAGCGCAAATGCAAGTAGCTGTGTGAATTATCTGCCTCTCTTTTAATGCTTGCAATTACAGCAATCGCATTTAACATTTTGCAGCATTTTGGTTTCCATTAATTAATTTTTAAAAGTAAATTTAATAAGAAAACTTGAGAGCACAAAGTAACATAGATCAAAGAACAATTAATCTCGATGCTTTCATTTTAATATTGACCAACATAGATTACAACCCATAGCACATGTCAGAAACCACATGGGACTTGAATAAAAAAACCAGGCTTAGCTGTTAATGACATTGCCAATTGTGAAAACAAAATTAAGGTATATACTTGGGGGTTAAGAAGCGATACAGGTCGCTTACTCAATAATGCAGAGCAGTAGGGGATTCCTATATAGAAAGCAAACAAAATGCTGTTGGTCTGGGAAAAGAAAAAGAACAAGCAGGCAAAAAGTGGAAACGTATGAACCTTAGTAAATATATGCCTAGTATCTTGCAGTTATAATTCAGGAAATTTTATATCGAATTCACAAAAGATCACCATTTTTTTTTTATTTAAATTCTCACAAATTTGTTGTTCTTAAACATAGGAAGAATGGATTTTCACTTAACTTAATTTGCCCCTTATCAAAAATTGGTTTCTATGTAATAATTAAATCTTCCTGTTTGGAATATGAAATTAGATTAGATTAGATTAGATTATTTTAAATCCAGTCCTATCAAATTTAGCTAAATTTGAAATAGCTTAATTTGAATGGGTTAAAGTAATGGAGTCCTATTTAGGCGAGTTTTGCATTTCAAACCCGCAGGACAAGTTAGGTGAGACAAAGACACTTTGAAGACTCCAAAATTATTTCTTGGCTTCTATATTAGATGCAACACAATACACGTTGGAACTATTTCTTGGTGAAAACTATGAGGTAGTTTGGCCATATATTAGAACAACATTGAGAATTAGTTTTCATGTGTTTCGGTTTTAGTCATAATGTTGACCATGATCTCCTTAAACACCAAAGGGAACTTTGCGCGTCCTAGTTTCCTCTGTCCTTGCAACCCTAGTACTCAGAAAATGTTCCAACTTTATCAATGAATTTTATAAACACGAAACTCCAAATATGATACCAAGTGTCACATCAAGGACTATGTCCTGCTTTTAACATTCATCTCCTCCAAAACAAAAAGGAAGTGTAAACAAAAATAAAACTACAACAAGCTTAATCCAAAAGGTACTAGAAAACTTATGTATCTTGTTAGGAAAAAAAAAAATTAAAAAAAAAATAAAATAAAATTTTACAAATTGCATTAGATGAAACGTGAAGTTATACATCTCGATGACGCAAACCAGAACCAGTCACAAAAAATCAAATAATAGCTTGAGTAATATAGAATACAACAATCGCAATGCCTATTCAGTTACAGAGCAATATCTAATAAGCTACAACTATTTCGAAGCTTCACCATTGAAGTCCATATCAGTCAGAATTAAAATACCATGGTCCATTTGCATCTAAAAGCCAGAATATTTCATTGGCCCTGAATGAGCAATTCAGACGCAGTGGCTACCAGCTTTAGCATTATCACTTCTCTTAATTCTCTTCCTCATCATCTCAGCCCATCTTGCAAAAACATTGGAAACTTCGAATTTACCAGCAAACTTCATCTTCTGAGACAACTCCTCAAGTAATTCAGGCTTTCCAGCTCGAGAGAAGTCGGCTGCAAACTTGTTGTAATCAAGCTGTGGAGCTTTCATTCCTCTCTCCATCATTTCCTCTAAACACTTAAAAGCCTCTCCTGATCTTCCCTGACTTATAAGCCCTCCAATGAAAACAGTATAGGAATTATCATCAGGACAAATCCCCTTCTGAATCATCTCGTCCCATATTGCACGGCCCATTTCATAATTTTGTGTCCGGAAATAAGATTTCATTATCATGTTATAAGTGTGTATTGTCGGTTCAATACCACTCTGTATCATCCTCTTGTAAATCCTCATTGCATCATCTGGCATTCGCCGGTTTGTCATCAACTTGATAAGGGAATTATATGTTCGTCCATCGGGCGCACAACCTTTTTCTTTCATCTCTTTCAACAATTCATAAACCATTTCCATCTTCTTCTGATTCCCAAATCCTGTAATCAAACATGTGAAGATTGCAGCGTCTGGCCGGTAACCAAAGTCAACCATTTCATCAAAATACTCAACAGCTTCTTCCAATTTTGCCTGCTTGCATAAATCCCGAATCAAAATGGTATAGCTTCTAACATTAGGAGATGGTCCTTTGGCCTTCATGACCTCAAACAACTTGAGTGCGTCAGACCTCTTCTTGCTCCCCAACAACCCTTCAAGCATAACATTATAAGCAACAATATCAGGCTTAAATCCCATATCAATCATCTCATTCCACAACCTCCCTGCCTCCATCAAATTCTTCACTCTGCACCAGCCATTTATAAGTACAGTATAAGTTTGCAAATCCGGAGTAAACCTCAATTTCAACTTCTCAAAAAGAGCTTGAGCTTCCTTCCCTAGCTTCGCTCTTCCAAGAGTGTCAAGCAAACAATTATAAGTGTCTACACCCACTTTAAACTTGTACTTCTTCATCAGCTCAAAAATCCCAACAGCCTTTTTCCTCTCTTTAGCAGCGGCAAAAGCTTTAATAGCAATCATAAAAGTCTCCATTGTCAAAATTCCTCTTTCACCCATTTCTTCAAGCAGAGAAACCATGGTCTCGAACTGTCTAGTCTTGCCTAAAATATTCATCATCGAATTATAAGTCCTCGAACTGTGGGAATACCCAGGCTTCATACCGGCCCAGCAAAAGAACCGAAAAGCTGGTTTTCTAGCATGTCGGAACCGTTCCAACACATCCATGACCAAATCATGTGATAAATCCATCCCACATTCATCAAGAACGGCCTCCATGTTCCGATCCAGCGCAAACAATTCGTCGATCACTTTGCAGACTCTCTCAACCTCTACTGGGTCGGCACCGGAAATATCCCCAACACCCTCGCCATCAATATCAGTTTCAGCATCGGAATCTGAATCGCCACCGCAGATACTAGAAAACCCACATATTTTTTTGCCTGACTCGACAAATTTCCCTAGAAAATCACCTTCGGGTGCTTGGAAAACACGAAATTTCGAGGTTCTGAAGTTGGGTGTTAGCAATTCTTCTTGTAGAACAGAGCGTGAAGCGGGGTGTGACAAAAGAAATGGAATTTTACAACGAGGATGATGGAAACCACAATAAGGAGGAGGATAAAGCATACCAAACATGGGCAAAGAGCAACAACTAGGAAGGAGCAGTTGCTCTCGGCGTCTTCTTCGTGTTTCAGGTGGCGTTCGTCGTCCTGGATACGCAGAGCGTAGCTGGGTGGTGATGAATGGAGAATGGAAGCCATGTGAGATGCAAGAGTAAGGAAACCGGCGGAGGAAGTTTGAAACTTTAGTGGGTTGTCTTAGAAACAGAGACATGCCATGAAGGAGAAATTGAGAGAGAGAGAGAGAGGGAGATGAATAAGAAGAACACCAGAAGTGAGAGTGAGAGTGAGAGTGAGAGTGAGAGGGTAAACGATTGGAATTAGGGAAAGGACTAGTGATGGTCCCATTCTAACTTCTAAATTCTAACTTCTAACCAACGCTAAGTTTAATGGGCCTAGCCCATCCTATGACTATTGCTGTTCCGGCGGAGTTAATTTCTAGTTAGACGTCAGACATATTTTGCATCTTTGTTTATCTCGATGTTCCGAGATAATCAGAGGCATAATCCTGGAGATTATACGAGAAGTCTTTAATAAAAGTACAACAGAAGAAATAGAAAACTGACATCAAATTTATCATAAGGTCTAAGCTGTACAAGTTATATATTTCTTGCAACTGATTTGTTTAAACAATCCATTTCTGCAGCAAAATGCTGCTGGTATAGTTGACTTTGAACCAGAACTACCATTATATAACTTTGTGTGGTTACAAAAAATTAGGTGTATCAGCTGCACTATTTGCATAGACCTCCATATGCCTTCTCAAATTTTGCACCTCCCTTCATCACCCTACAGTGCTAAAAAAAATGATAAAAGCTCCAGCGACTTGAAATATGTAGTACATTCAATGTCAGCACATAACCTAAAACGTACAAGACAGGCAAAGTCAATAGCGTACAGAAACGCTGACATCTTAAGCAATCACACTGTGCTCTTCATGTTCTTAAAACCATTCAGCAAGCCACCAATCTGATCTACTACTACCTTAAAACTTTACCTTTTCTAGTCCTTGTATGGTTAATACACTTGATCGTTTGAAGGCTTTGTCCAAACACAAGACACCCAGCCCACAACACCCAAGTTGAGGTGTGACAATACCAAATTTCTTGCCAGATGAAGAATCAACAACTTCTGAGCCAAGAGAAACTTCATGCACCGCTTTTGCTAGAACCAGTATTGACAAAACTGTAAGGCTGGGAATATGCCAAGAAAACTGGAGGTAATATAAGTTAAATGGAAGGAAAACTACATTCTCCATCATCATTAACAAATTTTAAAAGGAGCAAGCATTTGCGAATGACCCCTCGATGGTGCGTGCAAGCTGCATGCTCTTAGCACACAGAACAACCTTTGCCAAAGCTTATTGCATTTATAGCCACCAGATTGTACTCAAGAGGAATTGCCTCATCTTGACATGGCAACTTTTTCAAATTGGAAGCTCAAAGAACTAGAACCAGAAATTTAGGTACCTACTTATCAATGAATTATATGAACATATTTTGTGACAAATGACTTACCATGTGTTGTGCAAAATCCAAGTGTGACAAGTTATCAAACCCCTTGTGTGCACTATTTTTCCAAGATCTAACTAACAAGTATTCCAAAGTTTCTACCACACAAAGTTACACAATAGAGAATATAAAAACAAAAGTATTGCAAATCAAACAATCAAGACACAAGATTTACGTGATTTGGCACCAACAATGCCTACATCAACTAGATGTTAATTGGGTTCTACTATTAAATCAAATGAATATAAAATAATCTTTACAATTCAATAAACAACAAGCAACAAAAGATCTCAAGCTAACTACTAGCAAGGAAGATATTACCACAAAAGAGTCAATCCCCATTTGTTATGCTCAAAGAAGAAAACTTTTCTTAGCTTCGCCTTCCTCTAGACATGTGCCTTGGAACTTTCTAGCTCTACCTCATTGTCTCTGCATTTCTTATCTCCCCCTGTTTTCTCAGAATTTATTATATTCGTTGTTGCCTTGGCATTTCTTATCTCGCGCTTTGCCTTGGAATTTCTTGGCTTCATCGCTGCCTCAACATTTCATTGCTTCGCCATTGCCTCGGCATGTGTCTTGGCACTTCTTATTCTAGATAGAAGTTGGATTTATTTAAGGCTCAGACGCATGCATGTTGCCTCAGATAAGCATGAGAATGTGGCAAAATTGCAACCCTTTTAACAATTTTCTCCTTATACCCTCAATTTCAAAAGTTCATGCTCATGCACTAAGAGATATCAATTGTTGAGAAATTAGCAACAACAATTTAAATTTGTCTTTACAAAAATAGTATTGTCAAATTATTTACCCAAAAAAAAAAAAAGTATTGTCAAATGTAAGTCATTGCCATTTAGAACATAAAACATTATGAATTGAGATGAAAATATTAAAATTGTTTTTTAATCTTTTTGAATAAATCATGATATTCAATTTAATGTAGTTTGCATTGGATATACCTGCAGGGCCTATCTTTACTTAAATTGTGGAAGTAGAGGTAAGGCAGAAGAGGCTTTTATAGTTAAGTTATATGAGAGAGAGAGAGTAGATTATTTTAATGACAAAAAGTTTGATAAACCAATCAACTAACCAACCAACGAACATAGATTGCAAAAGCATTAAACCAAACAATACATGATGATCAAAAACCTCAATTCTCAGCTATAAAATACAAAACAGCTATCCAGGCTTATTTCCTTCTATAAAATACAAATAGCCTCTAGGCTTAGCTGTTGGTGACATTTCCCAATCGAGCAACGCATTCAAAATCATCTTTCATTTCTCAGTGGAAAATTTGCAGTTTTCAACTTTCCATGCTCAAAACCTGTAGCAAGAAATTCCTAATCAGAAATCTAAACCAGAAATGTCTTTTATTTTTAACACACAGAGTGGAAAAATAAACACCTTAGAAAATATTGGTCTGTAGGTCCTGCATCTCAGGGTCCACAACTTGAACTACCTTCTCAGCTTCAGTCGTCTCAAACAAAGGAGCATCAAGCTTTGGAGGGTTCTGCACATTGAAAATTTTGTAAGCATTTGACTCTGTGATGGAAATATAAACTTGATACAAACAGATAATTAATTTAGGAACCTAAGGTTCTAATTCAGTTTTAAGTTCGGTGCATTTTATACTTTATATATGCATTGGAAAGTTTTTGGAATTACATTGCAGCGAACTAGAGCCCAGTTGATACCGCGGAATAATGGATGTTGCTTAATTTCATTTGCTCCTTCCCGGGAACCCAATCTGTTCTTGGGATCTCTGTGTAGCAGCCGATAAATTAACTGTTTCGCTTGGAAACTTACCTGCACACAAAGGCAAAAAGTTGTTCTCAATATTCACTGCTATGTTTCAGTTTCTATCAATGGACACATAAAGTTGGTAAAACCAAAATTTCCATGGTCTTTATATTAACATCCATTTCATTGTTTGCTTTCTCAAATATGTAAGATTTTGCAGTAACTCTGTATTTTGCATACAAATTTGAGAGAATTATAGATAATATCTTTCTAAAAGACTACTACTTTTCCTCCTCGTGCAAATATAATCCATCAACTGTCTATACAATAGTTTGAAGTATTTAGCTATTTTAAAGCAATTGTGATGCAATTTAAGTATTCAGCTGTATCATTTTCTTTTCCTCCTCCTGACATTCTGACTGTAACCTCGCATAAACTACTTCCTTTTAGAGTAATGAAAACTTATTATTATAGTAAAAGGAAGGTTGCTTGATTAATGCAACAGGTGAATTTCACTATATTTCTATATTTCTTACAACAATTGATAGAATGATATTGAGAAAAAATTAGCATTGAAATTTATACCTCTTTACTTCCTGGAAATTTAAGATCTTTGTGAAGGATATTGGCGAATGTCTTTTGCCTTGTCTTTCCTCTGAATGGTGTGTATCCATAAAACATTTCATATAGAAGAATGCCTGAAAAATGCATATATGTTTGATTAATTAATGTCGGATGTACAAACTGAGTTCGATAATGCATTATCACATGTTTTTAAACTTGGAGTGTAATTTCTTGGGCAACAATATAATTTGAGGAGGTGAGAAATTCCCACTTTAACGCAGATGAAGATATTTTACTGATCATTATCTTGCTGGCAGTCTATGTAAACCTAATACATTGATTTTCTTTTCTGAAAGAGTAGAAATCTGCTCTGCATTCAAAATTGCTCATTTATTTATTTTCTGCCTTTGGGGAGGAAGAATTACCATGGTTTAGATGTATGTAAAACTATGGGAAGAACAAGTATCAATTCTGCTTAAACATTAGTAATGAAGAGTTATAATTATATACATACAAGGGGATTTCATTATGTATATGCACACACTGATCCTTTGTCTAACAGCGAAAGGAACACGAATGGAGATGAAAAATTCTAAAAGAGCAAAAAATTTACCAAGAGCCCACCAGTCTACTGCACTAGTATGGCCTGCCCCAGTTATGATTTCCTGCAAGGAATTATACAGTAAGGGGCAATCAACATAAGTCATAAAAACTTACAAAAACTAACTTGCAAATTTAATCAAAATAAATAGAAATTTCTTGAATGGCAGTTGACAAAGAAATAATTTAAGAAAGAACAATAAGTGACAAAAGATGAAAAAGCAGAATGGCTTTTCTCACAGTCCTTACTTGAATTAGTTCATAGCAGCAGTGATATTTGCATGCAAAGTAGAATTAAAAAGATAAGTATGAGAGTTTCAAACCGGAGCTATGTACTCTTCAGTGCCAACAAAAGAATTAGATGCTCTCATGGGTTCGGCCATGAAGATTGGATTCTGTTGAGCTTTCTTTTGCTTTTTCTTTTCATCTGGGGTTGGAATTAAAAGCTGAAAAGAGGAAAGGAATTGATATGATAACTACTTTAAAGCATCAAGATGCGGAAAATATGATTTTGTTCATACTGTTTTTTCTGTCCCAATTCCAAACAAGCATTTAGATTTTTTAAAGAGAAGTAAGGACTCTTTGAGAGCATAAAAGATTGGTAGCTAGCTAAAATACCTGCGGCTTGCAAGACGTCAAACACGATAAATCAAAGTCTGTCAAGGAAACATGTCCATTGCTCTGGAGTAGGACATTTTCAGGCTTCAAATCTCTGTAAATTATCCCTGTAGTGGAATGCAACAGAAGATTCAATCTCTTAAGTTAGAAAAAACTCTTGAGCTTGATATTACGGTCCAAGTAGAGCTTGATTGTATGAAAAGTATTATGAATCATGATCATCAATTTGGCTTACAAATACATAAACTAACTTCAGTATCACTTATCTATATGGATGAAGAGTTAAATTTCAGAGACAGATATATGAGCAGTGTGTACATGTACCTTGACAGTGAAGGTACTCCAATGCAACAATTACCTCTACCGCATAAAATCTACAATCATCCACAATTTGAATTCTATGTAAGTTGAAATTAAAAAAAGAAAAAAAGAAAAAAACAAGTCATAATATAAATTACTCAATAAGATTCAAACTGAATTTAGTAAGTTTATTTGAAACAAAAACAAAGTTTCACGGTCAAATATAAAACATGGCATAAAATTGTTTCGTAAATAGAAACCCATTAGGTTGATTTTCTGGTTACACATATTCCATTAGGTTGGTTTTCTGGTTACAATTATTTGCCACTTTTGGACTATGAAACTAATTCTAGCGATGGACAAGCACATTGATGAAGATAGTGCTTAGAAGTGGAAGGCCACATAATGCACTTCACCAATGGAAAATGGTATGTAAATCACTTCAAATTTAAAATGAAACAGTAATGCTTCTGCAGTGGTATTTAAATAAATGAATTCTCAATCTAAATTTTCATATAATGCTTGCAGTTGTCTATGTACAATGCATTTCTAAAGTTTTCCACGTAGTACCTCACAGAATCTTCTTTCAGGACCTTTTTGGGTTGTCTTTCTAAAAGCAGGAAGAGCTCTCCACCAGGACAGTAATCAGTTATCAGACAAACATGCGTTTTAGTCTGCAGAGTGTATGAACATCCAAGATTTAACAGAAATATAAAATAAAAGGTAAATCCTAAGCATGTGTTCCTTCAGTAACATTTCTAACAGCGAATAAATTATAGCGATGAGGCAAAACAGCATAAGACAAAATTATAATGCTTGACAGATTTTTCTATTGTTCCTTTCATAAACTGGGTAAGCATATGTCCTTTGTACTTGAAATGGAAGTCCTTTTCCTCAAGTTGTTCTTTACTCAATATATGAAACTGATATTTATGTTAGATTTCCTAACCTGAAATGAGGCATACAGTGCAGGAAGAAATGGGTGATCCAACATATCAAGGATTTCTCTCTCTGCACAAGCTCTATGCACCTGCACAAAAAGGAAGGAATTTTCTCGAGAGATGTCAAAACTGGCATTTGGAGAGGACTTCTTCAACCCCAATACAAAACCAATCAATGCATATAGAAACAGAAAGAAGCTAAAACTGAATTGTAACCAAACAATAATACTCATCACCAGAATCAAAGTTCTAAAGGATAATAGATGAAATAAATAGTCAGGTTGCCCAAGTAGCTTTGTAAAAATGTCCCTCTTGAATGCACTAGATGTTAGATGTTCTCTGGTGACTTTAATCAGTTCAATGAATACAAAAAAGCTATCCTGATTTTTACCAAGTAAAACCCCATATATAAAACATAGAGAGTGAGGAAATTTATAAGTGAAACCATTTGAGAAAAAAAAATTTTTATTGAAAAGCAATGATTGAATAGCTATAAGAATATCCATGTCAAACAACAGGATCAGAAAGGGCTCGTCTAGCAGCAGGCAGCGACACACAAAGTAGACTTACATTAAGGCAGGAAATAAGGTAACCAATATTCCAAGATACAAAATCAATCTTCATACCTTGTTACGGTTGAGCATAACATTCTTGTCCATAGCCTTCATGGCAAACCGCAGACTAGTTCCACACAATTCCACCAAATGCACACTGCCACGCCAGTCAATAATTGATATAAATTATTCCTAGAGACTAATAAGGTCAGTTGCAAGACAAACAAAGACTGGAGTTGGAACATCCATTAAAAAAATTTAAACAAAATTTCTAAGTTTGCAAATTGTCTTTCCAGCATGTTGAGTTTGCAAATACTTCAATAGATGGTCCTGAATTAAATTCAGGATGTGTATTAGCAATATCCATTCTCAGTCTACTATCAGTTGTATCACACTGTTTATGAACATAATTTCTTCTAAGGTTTTATACATTTACAACCCAATATATCCATTATTTCTAATATGCTTCATTCAGTCAGGATGTACAAATTGGTACAAAAACTTGAAGTGAAGAAGTAATTAATGTTTCAAATTTATAAATTTTCACTTCCTTTTACTTTCCTGCATATATCAGCAGTTATTTTGAAGAGCATTGTAGAGTTCCATTGTTGAATCAGAACCACAATCTAATCAAAATGCCATAAATCAATGTATTTGTTATTACTGCAAAGCTGAGGTGAAAATGGGAGAAGAGAAACAGACAAACCTGCCAGTATCACCTGATCCCAAGGGTTTTATGGGCCTAAAATGTTTCAATCCTATCTGTTCTCCACTATCTAGAATCTGCAAAATCATGGTTACGTGAGCAAACCATTTAGAAAAACTGGCATGCAATATCCAGTAAAGGAAAAAGAAACCCAGTAACTTGCAGTACAAAACAAGAAAAATTATATCAGCCAAGTAAAAATCCATTTCATATTTCCAACTGATAAAAAGACACATTTAAAACCATGCATGCTTATATTCACAAAAGCAATCTACAATATACCCTAAAATTGATGATAGCCTGGAAAAGATAAACAAGAAAGGTTCAAATGGTGACTATAACTTTTTAATATAGAAAGGGTTAATGAACTTGAGCTTATTCAAATATTTCCAGGTATTTAACAGAAGTAAATGACTTCAAAAAGTGTCTATATTTATGCACTCAATTTAATTTCTTAATTACATTAAATTTATTATGTTAAGCACAAAATTACTGGACAATATGCTTTAATTCTTTCATTTTATACATCCGTACATAAACCTCAACAGATAGTACCTTTTGTATAGCTATCCAAGAGGGGCTATCCTTTCTATGAGGTTTTGGGGAAACTAGCTTTGAATGATTAGCCCACAAATCTTCAGGTTTCTGCATGTAATAAAGTTTCTTGTTACAATTGTACCAATAAAACATTTTCAGAAGATGTCAATTACAATGCGACATTACCAAATTGGCATCTGGAAGTTCTTTCACTGCCTCATTAATGTTTCCTGCAGTTTCTTTGACCTAGAAGAGTAGTCATCGAGCAAACTTGTTATAGTAACCAACTAATATACAAGCTATAATTAGTACCAGATGAAGCTGATACTTTTTTAAAGCCTATAGCAGGATAAAATTAGACTACGTTCTCACTTATAAACTTTGGATCTCTAAGAATCTGAACAAAGCAGATAAAAAAAAATAGAAATGGAAAGCGGAAAAAAAAAATGACTTAAGAATTTGAAGGAATTTCAGACCAGTATTTCACTCTCTTTTGCAGCGTCTTCTGGGATGCAATTCCTAAGTGGCTCAACATGCTGACTTCCATCTAGTTGTACCCCAATAAAGTATTGTACTTCTCCCTGTTAAACAAGTAAAATAGCATAACTCGTTTCCTTTTCTACCAAAAAATTAACAAGTAAATTATCGTTTATAATTTTATTAGAAAAAGAGTAATGCAGAAAATGTGACAATGTTTTATGTCATCCCATAGGAGGGTACCTTTTGGTCACGCATAGGCTGCAAATGAAACAGGTTCCAGAACTTTTTGCCTGGATTAAATTCAAAGCACAAAAATTATGAAGAGGGAAAACTAAAATCGTAACAGGGCTTTGGGTAGCATTTCTTTAAAAGCAATATTAGATTGAAAATTGCATAAAAGAAATATCTTACAATCTGTTTACTATTTATTTTGTATAAAACTTGCAAATACATTTAAGTATTGTTTAATTGAAAAGGTAGAACATTCATTTTCAACTTTCACTTTTAAGACATAACTTCCATAATGACCAATTCTAATACATAAAAAGCTCTATTAAGATGAAAATCAGCCATTCATTCTTATGTCCTATATAACTTCAGAAAAAGGGAAGAAAATCATACCACTTTTTGTATAGTTAATAAGCTGGACAGTAACTTCTGTTTGGTTGTCAATTGCCTGTCTTATTTTCTTCACAGTAGCTGGATCAGTTTCAGGACCTTGCAGAAACCTATAGATTCCAAAAAAATTAGAAATTAATTCAATCCTTCTAAGACAAAATCTATCAAGCATTTATAAAAATATTTGTATCACAATTTCCAGAAGTTTCTAATTCAACAGTTGAATATGCATCATTAGCTAGCATCCAAAATTACTAATTATATAACTCCAAAACTAGAAGAAGCTCCACCTAACACTTGTTATTAGAAAACCTATGAAACCTCAGACGAAGAAAACTATTACTCAGAGATGTTTGTCTTGTTTACGCATTTGCACTAGCTAGAAAACATAGTCTCCACAGTCAAAATTTTACCAAGTGAAATTTGTTATTTCATATTTAGGCCTATGCAGAGGTGGTTTTGATATGCATATTTCATGGGAAACCATAGCCATAATAATGTTAACTTTATGTTGAAGAAAACCTGCAATTTCTTCCCAATATTTCTTCTCGACTGTATTCTGTAAGCTCTAAGAAGCTATCAGATGCGAATATCTGAAATACAAACACGTACGGACATTAATGTCCTACATTATATCGTCTGCGACAATCTGGAAACTCAAATAATGAAATTTGGAACAACTTAGTAGGAAAGCAAGTAAAAATCATGTCAAAGTAAAGAAAAAACTTACAATGGGATTATCAGGCAGCCTTGGATCAGTAATGACGAAGTTTTTCTCTATACGTTCAAGTGTGGTAGCAAGATCAATACCCTTTCTCATTTCCTTCTGTCTTACTCTGTCATCAACAGCATCAGATCTCTCATCATCATCACTCTCATCGTCATCCACAAGAACTCCACCATCAAAGCTTTCATTAACTATTGTTTGGCTTTTCCGGATAAGCCTATAAAAAGAAAAGAAAACTGTGAAAAAACAAGAGCAAGACAATGCTGGAAAATTAAAGCAAGATACAAGGTGGAAGAGATATATGCCTAATCAGCCTTTACAGCTATTCTAATATTAACAGGGAAGCTATACCCCAAGAAAGAACGGCGCCTTGTTTTCGTTGGTTTCTTTTCAGGCAACTCACTGATACGCTGCATTGAGATTCTAGGACCTGTATGTGAATTTCGCCTATGTGGTGGTATAGTCTCGGAGTTTCTCCTCCCTAAAGCATCTAAGCCGTCCTCTTCCCTGCCACCTCCTGATTTTCTGATGAAGGGGCAATTTGTTGATTCACTAAGTGCTCGAGGTTTTCTTACTGCCAGCACTAGTTCAGTCACTGAACTAGCAGCCATGTCTTTTTGACGAGCTGCAATAGACCACTTAGGAGTTGGCTCAGATGGAACTCTATTAACAGTTTTGTTCCCAAAGTTTTCATGTCAATGCTAACAAATAAAGAGGACTTTTAATCAAATTGAAAACATGCTATGTGGTAGCTATCATACTTTTTAAATTACTTGGAGAATTCACCATGTCACTCCTTAAGTTAGTCTCTATCATGCTTCTGATAGTATTTCCTAGTTAGAAGATAATGATGGCAATAAACAAGTAGTTACATAAACATCAATCACCAAAAAACAATATCATATCTAAAAACAGTTTTTTTTTTTTTTTTTTTTTTTTTTTTTTTTTTTTTTTTTTTTTTTTTTCTCTATTGTCAAATTGATCTCGATTTTCTTGCCTTGCCTTAGATTTCATTTCAAATCCATGTTTGTGCTTTAGGAAGGATGAAAAAAACAATAAAATGTTGAAGAATTCCACCACATTGGAAATTCTATTTCCATATTGACCTTCAGAAGCTGCTTGGGCCCCATGTACCATATTAACAACTTAACAATAACAATCACATAATTTCATAATGTACCCGACGCGAATAGTTCAATTGACAATGATTATTGGTGTTAATCCCAAATCTTGGGTTCAAGCATTTACGAAAAAAAAGTCTTGAGTTCAAGCATGCATGGTGCTAAAAATTACCCCTCCAATTTAACGAATATAAAAAAAAAAATATTTTAAAAAATTACATAATTTCGTAATATACTATTCATAAAGAGTATAAGAATCTCTCCATATGACCATGTTCTAACAGAATCAAAACCCAAGTGTGCTCCTAAGACCCATTAATTTCAAAGGATATTTACAAACTAAAAATGGATTTCTAGGACTTGTTACATTCTTTGAATACCATTAATAAATTCTTGGAAATATTTCATCTAAATCCTCTCAGATTTGTGCTAGTTACAATTTAATTTTTCAGATTTTAAAATTTTCAATTAGCATTTATATAAGAGGTATGAGTAATATAAATTTAGACGGTGTGGATGAAATAATAGAAGAGAAAAATGATAATTTTTTGAAATTTAAAAAAATATTAATAATATTTTTTAAATATGAGGATTAAATTGTATTTAAACTAAATATCAGAGGAGAGATAAATGATCTTAGTCCTAAATTTACTTTTTCCTATAATCTCTGACGTGCTAACTACTAATATACCAAAAAAAAAGACGTGCTAACTACTACTTCATGACTTTATTATTAAATATAAACTCAGTTTAGTGGAGTTTTTAGTTGACTAGTCAAATTTCTCCATTCAAGTTATACATCCATGTCCTAATAATTTCCCTCACTTGTTGAGCTACAAAAACAAAATATAACCAATATGCAAGAGAGTCTGATTTGGATAATGTTTCAAAGTACCATCGTATCGAATCAAAGACTCTGGCAATCCATTGGGACGGACCATCTTATCCTTTGATCCCTCTGTATGCTTGCTCACTTCCACTTGCATTCTGCCAAATCAGCAAAACCCAAATTAAAAAAATTTAAAAAAAAAAAAAACCAACAAGATAAGAATAGTCCTCATTATTGCATAAATACCCCGACCTTATCATCCCCTATCACCTTCCATCAACAACAAAACGATATTCAGGGAACAGCTAAAGAAAATGGTATATATATATATATATATTTTTTTTTTGGTCTGAAAAAGAAAATGGTATATAGCACCGCAAAGAAACCCCACTTTCTGTCACAATCATAGAATTGAATCTGGCTAGTGACATTATTTTTTGGGTGCGCAGGTGTAAGAAAAAAGTTTGATAAATTATTGGAAAGACGGGGAATAAAAAAGGCACCTTTCTAGTTTTCAATCGGCTCATATATCTAATCTAACCATGTGGTATGCTTTTTTGGTTTCTGTTTGTACTCAATCTCTCATTTGTTGGCTGTATATTTCATTATTTCAAAGCTTGCCAAATATGGAGTTCTTCATTTTCAATTATTATCACCAAGTGTCGGCCTTACTAATTACTAAATGGGTGATTTTCTTTCAAGTAATTTGTCAAGCACTAGAAAAGCAATTTTTTTATTTTTATTTTTATTTTTTTAACTTAAAAGCGATAATAGCCATATTAAAATCACTTCCAAATTAAACAAGCTGAGGTTAAATAAAATTGTCACGGAAAGGACTTAATTTGCATCACATTTTTTTTCTACTCTCTTTTTTTGGTAATTTCACATAAATTCTACTTGGTTAGAAAAAGAAATATAACAATGTATTTGTTCAGTGCCATCCACATCACACCCTCATGTGAAACAATTGCATATATAGATATATACAATTTTTTTTTTTTAGAATATATACACTAATTGAGATTAGAAAGAAACGAAAACGTAAATAATAAACGAAGAAGATAAATAAAGAAGAATTAAAAAGAAAACTAACCCAATAAATTTGAGGATCTTCCCATTTTCGTCCTTTATGGGTGCAATTGTAAGTAAATTCCAAAATGGGGTCCCATCTTTTTTATAATTCAGCAACCTCCTACAGTAACTTGTACCTGATCGCAAAGTTTCCCTAATCTTTGCCACATCTTCGGGATCCGTACCCGAACCCTGTAAAAACCGGCTGGACCCCACCCCCACCAAACCCGAATTGAGATTGTCAAAAATGATAAACTTACCCTCCTCTCCTCCTCCAGACCGTTATTACAGTTAAAAAATAACAGTGTCGAAAAAAATAAAATCACAAGCATAAAATAATTATAACGGTACCGTACCAGTTCCGACCGATAACCTCTTTTGAAGTGTACCCGGTCATCTTGAAAAACCCGGCACTGGCATACATAATCGGGTAATCGGGTTTGGTAGCATCCGAGACCACGAAAGTCTGCTGGAAAGTCGAAAGGGCGTCTCTGAGATCCTCAGAAACTCTCGGAATACTCCCCCTCTCTTTCCCTTCTCCATCCTCGGACAAATCCCCGGAGCTCCGAACAGAGTTATTGGAGCTCCGTCTTGAATTGCCCGTTTTGTTGTTCACCGTACCCGGTTCATCTCCACCGGAATTTCTAACACTAACCCCCTGTGGTTTTCCGGTCTCGCCGTCGGTTTTCAGCACTAAACCCCACTCGGCGGCTCTCTGCGCCGCCACATCGGTTTCGCCCGAAGGTCCCGGGTTGGAGGAGATTGGCTTCTCGCTGATAATGGCGGAGATTGTTTTCTGGATTAGCGGAGGAGATTGTTGAGACGGCGGGGGTGAAGGTGTAGCATCTTTGAGAGCCATCCATGAGGTTATATCCTCTGTTCGGCCCGACTGGGAGGGGATCTTTCTTGGGTCGAGTTCGGGGCTGGAACGCGGGTCGACCCAGCTCTGCCAAGTGGGTTGTGGTCGGAAAGCTGGGTTGGTTGGTCGGGTTGAGTATGTGGAAGGGTTAAAGACCTCGAGCGAGCCGCGAGAGTCTCTCGGCAATGGCGGTTGCTTGGAAGAAGAATTGTCTGAGCTGTCCATTTTCTCTGCGCATGAAAACTATAAGCAAACAAAACCAACCTTTTCCATACTCAAATAAAGCTTGTGTAGATCGAATTAATCCAAATGCTATATATATATATGAGACAGTTCATATAGTACATGTTCTGCAGGTGGATTCTGTAAAATGAAAAATCTGAGAATTTTTTTGCCCTGTTCATAATAAAAGGTGGGGATCAAAACCCAAATGATTCATTTTCAATGTGATCCAAGTTGTGGGTGGGACACATTTATGAACTGGATTGTGGACTTTGGAGAGTGATGTTTTAGCATTTGGATGTGAGAATCAAATTATCAATAAGGCACTGTAAATGTCAAATTGTCAATGCATGACTCTAAGTGTTAACAGTATTCAAGTTTTTGAATTTAATTTCAAAAGGAAAAATAAAAAATAAAATGGATTGTCAAGGGTATTTCTGTCATTTGAAGTTATATACCATACAGACTTGTGTTTGTCATTAGAAGTTATATAATCTATGGAGTTTTTTAGCACTTCAAATTGTTGAGGGTAGTTTTGTCCAAGGGGGACAAGTTAGGTGACTGAAGTGACAGTTACTAAAGTTTTTGCTAGAAAGAAAAAACAACCAATTTTGTAGCAATTCTCAGATAAAAGTTCTGGGTGTTAAACCCTAATTAAGACGCGCTGCAAAAAAACATGTGGTAACCTTTTTTCTGCCTGTCAGATTTTATTTCAGTTCCAACATAAACAAAACAGAAATCTCAGTTTTTTGCAAAAGTCTTTGAAAACTTGTAGACTTCATAGAAACACCAGGTCATCATAAAACAAAAACATGCAAATCTGGACAAAGTGATTTTGATATCCTGCAGGAGGAAATCTGCAAAACTTGTACAGAGATATATACAACTTTGAAAGCAATGACCAAGTGAAAAGTGATTAATGAAACCGAGAAAAAAAAAATACACCTACAAGAATTCAAACAAAAAGCATTTAATTGAGAAAGATTCCAAAACTTTGTGTGCCAAATGATTAATTGAGACGCACGGGAGTGCAGAGAAATGGGAAACTTAGTAGTTTTGAAATCAAAAGTAGAAAATAGCTAAGAAAAAACATTCATATATAGCAAGAAGTACTACCGCAAGTGAAGCAGAGTACGCTAAACAATGTCGGTCTCTGATAATTGTTGCTCTTCAAAAGAAACTCATACTATTTGACAAACAGATGAGTTTCGACTGAATGATGAGCAAACAAAGCTAAATTCGATGTGGGTTTTTATGGTCTTTGCTAATCTCCATAGAAGCAATATCAATGAAACAGAGAGAGAAGATCAGGAAAGACGAGAAAGATTTTGAATCAGACATTTGACAAACACTTTTAATGGGTAAAAAGACCAATAAAAAAAAGAAAGAGAGAATGATTGTCGAGAAGAAGGGTTTGGCTTCCCGTCCCTGCACACCAAAAACTCACATGGCTCTTGCACGTATTCCTATCTGATCAACAATAATGATAATAAACATTTTTTATCATGAAATTTAAAAACAGAGAAAAAAGTACTTTTAAACTATTTTCTCTGTTGCCAAACAAAAGAAATCTCTTGCTTACCTTCCAACGTTTATTGTGCTTTGTACGTATTTACAGACTGGAAATGGGTTGGCAGCAAAAAGAAGCAACAAAAACAGAGGGCCTAGTACTGTTCCTCAACACCACGTTCAAAGTTACGGGTCTATGGGACCAAGACAACCAGTTTCTCACTTAGCAATTTCTTTTGTGTTTCTGTGACTGTCTCAATAATGGCCAAAAAATCTTTCAGATAAAAACCGAATCAGAAAAACAAGAAAGCAAAAATATCCATGATGATTTTCTATTGGACCGGTTTGGAGAAAAAAAATATTAATAATCAGGGTAATAATACATGTTATTATGGGTAGGGATCAGATATACTAAATATTATTGAAACTTGCAGAAAAGCATGGTCATTTGGGGATGACTATAGATATTGTCGAGATTTCGATCCACATTGTCTTTCATGTCCAACACCGGTAAAAGTGTAACATATATCTGTTGGCATGTGTAAAATTTATTTATTCTTTACTTATATTGATAGAAATGTTGAACTCATTGTTAGTTGTGGATGATTTTGACTTGAAAGAAAAAAGAAGGTGATTTTTTTCGATAATATCGGAGATATATTGAATCAAGCTTATTGGTAGTTTTTCTCCAATTTTTTAACAACAATAAAAATTAATCATCATACTTAAAGACATAATATTGATCATATTTTTCAAGTTTCATTATTATATATATTGCTAACAAGCATTATATTTAATATTTAGTTACCAAAAAAAAAGGCATTATATATTTACTTATATATTGTTAAATATATATATTTATGAATTGTTTTATTAACATTGTCAATTCTAATTGTTATATTATTAATTTATTTTACTATTTAAAATATTTTATGCTAAAATATATGATTTCAGCTAAATATTGATTTCCATTATTTTTATTTTAGAGATTTTGTTGGCATAAAAATATCCATTGATATTTCCCATAAAATTGTACTTTCAATATCAATATTTTTATCTTTAGAAATGATATGGTTTGTAGACACATATAGGAGTTGCAATTAATGTAACGAAGTAGTGTTCGTGTCAATCGAATCATTTAAAGCTGCTAATTGTGTCAAAATTTTGGATTATCCTGCTTCACTCATATAATAAAATATTATATTTATTTTGATAAATAATATATCAAACAATATATTTATCTATTATTTTTTAAATTATTCTAAATAACGTAACTTAATATTTATCTCACATTTAACTGAGTTTATATTTTATGTAATTTTTTTATATATAAATATTATACTTATTAATAAGTTATTTTTAATTAATTTGTGTCTATCTTATCAATTTCGAGTTAAACACATTAATATATTATTGATCTATTTAAAATTATATTAAAATATGTCAACGGTAATAGTATTTAATCGTTTTTA
Source organism: Ochetophila trinervis (assembly GCA_003254975.1). Classification (NCBI taxonomy): domain Eukaryota; kingdom Viridiplantae; phylum Streptophyta; class Magnoliopsida; order Rosales; family Rhamnaceae; genus Ochetophila; species Ochetophila trinervis. The sequence goes on from QANX01001466.1 coordinate 49,678, forward strand.
AAATTGAATTATTGTGTGTCCAACTCACATTTTCATCCCTTATATATGTTTGATCATAGTTGACAACAAATTATTTTTATTTTATCAAAAAAGAATTTATGATCCATTATCATAACTAAAATGAATATTATTAGCCAATGTTAATGTTTTAAGAATGATATTCTGGTCCAACCCTACCCACACAGTGGGTTGAGATTGATAACAAACTTATGGTCCAATATCATTTTGAAGTTTCAGCATTTATTTCAACTTTTGCAATGCAAAAATTACAGAATCTATCGTACAAATATAATTTTTTAAAACAAAAATTGTACTATGTGTGAGGTTTAAAATTTATAAGAGAAAAAGGGATAAAAAATTAATATAATTAAAAGTTAATGATTTTGGTTTTGTTAAAAGAACAATGAAAAAAGAACTGCAAAATAACTTCAGTAAGATAGAAGAAACTGTAACTGCATATTCTCAAAATTCTATTATTTCAACATGTAAAAAAAATTTAATTCCCTAATTTTTTCAATGTTTTTCAACCTCAAAATATAAGGTTAACATATAAATGAATTATATTTGGTTTCTATATACACACGTCATATCATGTTTCAAGCTTTCCATGCTTAATTTCAACCATTGTAATGCAATGTATACGATTATGATTAATATTTTAAATATATTAATATCATATACCAAATAAAAAGTAGAATAAAGCAATTTTTGAGAGATTTAATCTTTTTTTTTTTCTTTTTGGTTTTCCTAAATTGGAGTAAAAAACCACTAGAGCCACCGGTGTTTAGTTTCAATAAGAAATGTTAAAATCAAAAATTTCGGCGAAATTTGGCCGAATTTTTTTTTAATAGGATAGGAAATTAAGTGTAAAAAAACTGAGTGAATATTTTATAATTTTTGCCAAAGTTTTTGAAATTTTGATATTTTCATCAAAAATTCTATGTCAATTGTTTCATAATCTGGTCAAAATTTTTACCGAAATTTCGGTGGAAATTTCTTTGGAAATATAGATTTACTTTTTTATTAAATTTTAAAAATATTATAGATTTTTATAAAATATTAAAGCATTTTTTTAAATTATAATTATTTGTTGATGACATATTTTAACTAATGTTGTACTATTAGGCGAATTGAAATTTGAAAACAAAATTCATACAATTGAAAAAAATGTAAAAGAGTGATTATAATTTTAAAATAAAAAAAATATAATTTTAAAAAAAATATAATTTTGGCACAATTTTTCAGCAAGTTAAAAAATTTATTAGATTAAAATTTTAGCATTCACTTCACTCTATTATGAACTTTATCTAAAAAATTCAATTACCTAATCATATAAATATAATTTATCTTGTAAAATATCTATAATTATAAAATTCCAATCAACTGTCATAACTCACCTCATTTCACTTTGCTTCATAAGTATCATTTTTTTTTTTATCATGGAAGTAGAGAAGGTGGACAAAAAATTAGTGCTATAGGAAAATATTATACACGTAGAAAAAGATGTACAATGAAAATGTCACAATAAGATGATAAATCTTTTTTTACAAATTTTGGATCAATGAGGATTGAATGTGAATATAACCTTTATTTAGTTAGTGGATGATTATGGAATGTGATCAAGTAATAACTCATGTATACATTCTCAAACTTAATCATTAGAAGTTAGCAATTATGAATAGAGTCAACTAATATAATATCCATATCGTGACTATCAGTAATGACAATCACATGTAATATTAGATCCATATGGTTAACATATTAACAATTACATGTAAAATTATTAAAAAAATATGCCTTTTGATTACTATTTTTCTCAATACACAGCTGTAAATGAAGATGAAAAAGAAAGTGAAAATTTTAAACTATAATTTTTTTTATGTTGTATTGACTCATATTTAAGTAATTATATACTTGTATTATTATTCTGATCAATGAATAATTTATTATTTAATAATAATATTTTTATTACTGACAACGAGTGCTATACGTCTTTTCATTATGATAAATATGATTTTTATTCAATATTTTTTTAATTTTTATAGTTAAATTTATAGAGTATTAATAAGTAATCATAAAGTTTCATTAAAAATTTTCATACTATTTTTATATTTTTTATTTTTGATATTTATGTCGATACTAATATTTTTATTCTTGATTTCGGTACATATTAATGAATTCTCTTTTAAATAATTAACAAAATGATAGAATTTTGAGTTTTTTTATTGTAAAATAAAATATTGATAATTAATTCATTAATTAGTACTATCGTTAAGGTCGAAAAAATTAAGGCCACTTCTTATATTGAGACAGGAAATTGAAGTGAACAAAGATTGAAGTAATGCAAAATATGTATAGTATTATGGATGAAAGAAAAATCCAAAAAGTTGGGACTTGGAGAGTTTTAATACATGGAAATTAATAGACATTAACAATAACAAGCTAAAACCCCATTTGCATACGAAACACTCAAATATGGGGATTAACAGTACTAGTATTTGCCGGGTGAGAAAAGAGAGAGAGAGAGAGAGAGAGAGAGAGAGAGAGAGAGAGAGGGGGAGGTGTTAGGCCCACTTGTGGTAGGTCCCAGGGCCACGTGAACTACTTTTCGGGTAATCATCTAATGATTCTTATCCCTTCACGGCTGTGGGCGGGGGTGGTCACATCAGACACTACCAGTTGCCCCTAAGTATTGCCCTTTTCTTTGTGTGGGTCCCTACAATTCTTGCCAGGTTGAACCAAAATGCGTGGTCCTCACACCACTTTTTTTGTTTTTTGGCATTTTCACCGCAACCACGATGCGTGGGAATCATGCTCATTGCTCACCTCCCCTCCCCTCCATTTGTTTTTGTTTCTGTTGCCTTGTTTTGGGCACCTTACATTGGAGCCTCACACGTGTGTCCAGGTATGGACTATCACACACCCAGAGATTTGTTCTGTCATCGTTTACAAACTACCCAACATGTCATATTAGATATCACCTATGGTCCAACATGTATATTCCACAAAAACCATGACCGGAGAAGGATTGGTTAGGTTTTCAAATTTTGTCTAAGAAAAGCAGATTTTGAGCATTTTCATGGTGTGGATCGGTGGTTTAAATAGAGTAAAAGATTTAGTGATAGATGTGAGTCGGTTTGACTGGTTAACATGGATTGATTTAGTATTCGAGGTTACAAAAATACATTAATTTCTGTTTCTCTAACTTTTTTTATTCAATAACAAAACAAATATATTCTACTCAAAAAATCTTATTGAAATTGGTTTTTTCATGAATATCTGATTGAAAAATTTGATAGTGTAAAAGTAGATTTTGGTTGTAAATAAAAACTCCCTTCTATTAGACCTTCTTTTATTTGAGTCCAGTTTGGGTCTGGTTAGAGTTCCAAAGGCATTTTGGCCCAATGTATATTCCATTTTATGCTACATATGCAATTGCCAAAAATGATTATAAGCATATGTAAAAGCTTTGACAGTTTTTTTCTTTTTTCTTTTTAAAAAAAAAAAATCGCTAGGAAGGGGAAGAAAAGTGGTAAAAAAAGAATTAAATTTCCGTCTAATTTAATGGGATTTTTTTTGTATTCCTCGTTGTAAAGGAGGATTTGATTTACAGAAAATAAAAAAGCACTTCTAGGGAAAGCTTGCTTGTGGATCATCTAGAAAGACTATGGTTTATGGGCTAAAATGTTCATAAGTAATTATCTAGGAGATTTGATATTTTGAACCTCGCATTTACTAAAAAAAGAAAAAAGAAAAATTGTTCTACTAAATGGAGAAATTTTCAAATTTGATGCTAAAATTCTTGAAAGGGGTTTGCTATTGAAAGTAGGTGATGGTATAAGCAATAACTTTTGGAAGGATAATTGGGTTGGAAGTGGTCATATGCTTGAGATAGGTGTTAGTGAAAATAGTTTAGCTTATTTTAATTGTAAAGTTTTTGACTTCATTTCAAATAACAAATGAAATTTGGAAAAATTAAAGGAATATTGTCCAGAAGACATCATCCATGACATTGTAGGTATTCCTTTAAGTTTTGATCAGCATATTAAGATACATGTATTTGGGAAAAAAACACTTCTAATCGCTCATTTTTTGTCAAATCTGCTTATGAGTTCATTGCTTATCTACGATGGCAAGTGGAAATGATCTTTTATTTGGAAAGTCACCCTTCCCAAGACTAAAATGTTTCTATCGCTTCTTGCTTGTAGTAAACTTCTATCAAATAAGCAAAGGTGAGAAATATTGCTTTTGACACTTTTCTGCAATTAATCTTTAGATTATATGTTAAGAAATCTAGATTGCAATTGGAATGAATCCAGAGAGAAGAAACATCTAGTTTAATGAAGTTCAACAAGTCTAAACACATTCTTAGAAATTAAATCTCTAATGAAATATTTAATCTGTATATGTTTAGATTTCTTTGTAAAAATAGGAATAGCACTTTGGCTATCTGAAAGCAAAGCTACCTCTTGCTTTAAAACCTTTAACTCTTCTAATATACCTTTAAGTCAAATAGCTTCCTTACCAGCCTTAGTAGCTGCTATATACTTAGCCTCTGTAGTTTATAAAGCTATTACGAATTAAAGATGAAACTTCCAACTCATTAGATTTCCACAAAATGTAAACACATATGTAGTAATATACATTCTCTTATCTTTATTCCCAACAAAATTTGAATCCATAAAACTTAATAGTTCAACATCTTCATTAGTCTTTTTAAAAGCCAACTCTTTAGAATCTGTATGGTTCAAATGCCTCAGAAGCCATTTCATGGCTACCCAATGCATTTTACTAGGATTAGCCATATCCTACTCAACACACAGCCTGAATGTGACAAATTAGATCTAGTACAAACCATTGCATACATGACAAAATCCATAACATTAGAATAAAGAACTAGAGCATATCCTTTTTCCTCAACTTTAGTAATAGGACAATGTTCAATTGAAAGATTTAAAATGACAACCTAAAGCAATATTTATAGCTTTAGCATTTTCCATAGAAAATTTAGAAACTACTTTCTTTAAATAAGAAATTTGACAAAGTTTCATTTAAGATTTAACTCTATTCCTTGAAATTGTGATTCCTAGAACTTTCTTTGCAAATCCCAAATATTTCATATCAAATTCAGATTTAAGAAACTCTTGTACATTCTGTATAATAGAGGAATTAATTAGGTCTAGCAGTAAACATGTCATCAACATATAGAAGCAAATAAATAGTTTTACCACTCACAATATCTTTCAAATAGAAGCATGAATCATATTGACTCTTGTTAAAACCATATTTTACCATAAAAATATCAAATATTTTATATGACTATCTAAGAGATTGCTTTAAACCATATAAAGACTTCTTAAGTAAACAAACCAATTCTTTAACATTATGTTTAACTTTAAAACCTTCAAGTTGTTTCATATAAATTTCATCTAAATCTCCATGATGAAAAGTTGTCTTAACATCTAACTGCTCAAATTCCCACTTGAATTAAGTAACTAAAGACAAAACAATTTTATGTGGTGTACTTAATGATAAAGGAAAATATTTCATTATATATACTATATCCTTTCAACTTGAGTGAAGCCTTTAATTACTAATCTAGCTTTATACTTTACATGCTCAGCACTAGAAAAAGCCTTTTTATTTTTAAAAACTTATTTATACTCAAACACACTTTGATATGTAAAAGGTGTTACTATAGCTCCAAAGTTTTACATACATGATGAGATTTCATATCCTCTATCATATTCTCCTTCCAATTGTTAGATTGCTTGGACTTAATGACTTGTAAATAGGATTTTGGTTCACTCTCAGCTAAATCCTGATAGGTAACAAAAGCATAAACTAAATAATCAGCAAAGGCCAACTTCCTATTATGTTTATGTTAGAGTTATGCTCTTTGGCCCCACTTTAGATATTATTTGTTATGATAATTCTCTCTGTATTTGAACTTAAATTTAGGTTCAAATTAAATTTAATTATAAAACAACTGTTATATGATATAATCAAATTATGGATAAGATAGAATCAAGATAACAATGTATATATATATGTTATAATTTTATTTTAAATTTTAAATTAGAATATTAAAAGGTTTTAGATTTCTATTATTTATACGTATAAATTTAAGAAAGACCTTTAGTCATCCAACATTATTCTGAGAGAAACAGAGAATATACGTAAAAATTAGAGAGTGAGAATATTAAAGAAAATATTCATTCTCAAATATTCTGTATTTTACCTTGAGATACAATAAAATCTACTCTTTGCTGTACTACCTGAGAAAAGTCTTGGAAGATCTAACATGTATAGTTGGTAGGTCGTGATTTCAGTAGCAGATCCAGTGGTAGACCGTAGTTCCAATAGAATATCCAATGGAAGGTTGTGGTTCTAGTAGCATATCCTGTGGTAGATCATGGTTCCAATAGCATATCCAGTAGTAGATCGTGATTCCAGTAGTAGATCTGATAGTAGACTGTTCAAGATGCTCTATTTTTAGTAGTTGTTATTTGCTCGTACCGGTTCCTTTAAGGGTGGTGGTATCGCAATTTCTTGACATTCATTGCTAGCCTAAGATTTCATCAGTTCACCCTTGGTAGGATAACAATAGCCTTATTAGCGAATGTATGCATGGTCTCCCAAGAATGCGTTGTATGACGAAGGAGTGTTGATTACCATGAAATCAAATAACTTGGTTTCGACAATTGTATCCTGGGGAGCGTAATGGTTTGCTGCCTGTTTCTACGAAAGATGTCTTAAATACTTTCAGCTTTGTTTATTCGATGCCAATTTTCCTCAAGGTGTCAAAAAGAGTTATGTCTGCAGAGCTTCCTTTGTCAATCAAGATCTGTTGAATTTGATAGTTTGCAATGATCAGCTCTACGACTAGTACATCTTGATGTGGGTATAAGACTCCTCTACAGTCTTTATGGATGAAGATAATTAGTGAATCCTCCTAAGTAGAAGCTGGGTTTACTGCATAGAACTAAAGCTCCCGAGCATAAGGTTCTTGAGTGGTCGTAGTTATTCCTCCATAGGTTGATCCTCCGTGAATGGACTGCACCATTTGAATGGACTGAACCAAGCAGATGGCTTCTTTACACATGGCGACCTGGTCGTTGGATGTTGATGAGTCATTGATGACCCTCTGAATCGGCATATATTGGAATTCCTTTAGATATCCCTTCTGAATCAAATTGTGGATTTCCTTTCTCAAGTTTTGGCATGCATTGGTGGTGTACCCTACATCTTTGTGGAAATCGCAATACAAAGAGGTATTCTTTCCCAGTTGGTTGGCTCCCCTTGGTTTTGGCAAGGTTACATAGTCTTTGCCTTGCAACAACATTACCATTTCCCTTGGCCCCACAGTAAGGTTGAAAGGTGGAATAGACCTCGGGTTGATTGACTTATTGACTATATGTTTTGAAAGGTTGGTCCGCTGAATGAGACGAGTTGCCTCTAAGATTGGTTTGATAGCTTTCAAATTTCCTATTTTAGCAATTGAATATTTTTGTCAGACTGGGGCTTCTTTATGCTTTATGTGATTTCTTAAGCCCTTTTCTACAACAATGTAGCCTTTGGTATGCTAAAGTGCCTAGATAAAGCGTGGGTTTCATATGGTCAAGGATGAATAGAATAAACTATCCATAATGAGTCTTTTCTGAAATGTGGAGACTGTTAAATAACCATTGTATTCAAAGATTTCCACCTGGACTTTCATGAACCTTTGGACATAACCCTTCAAGGGTTCATTTTGGGTCTGAGTCAAGGCGAACAAATCATCCACATCCGCCTTGATCTTTCGGCTTGACGCGAAGTGTAACTCGAAAAATCGAGCTAGCTCGTCAAAAGAGTTATTGTCCTTGGCTTGAGCTGTTAAACTTAGGTAAGAGCTGGACCTTTAAGACTAGTGGGTAAAACTTTGCATATAACACCATCCACTCGTGGGGAAAGATGCATGTTGGTATTATGATGATCTGATTGTGGTAGAGTGCTCATTTGGGTCTGTGCTTCTTCATACATCTCTAGTCGAGGTATTTGGAAGTGATCAGAACGAGAGTATGAATGATTCTTTGAGAAAAAGGAATTGGAACTCACCAGTTCGTATTCTATTATGATTTGATCGTGGGTTAGTCCATTCATTCTTCTGGATACATCGTTCCAATTAAAGAATCCATTCCATGAGCACAGAGTCATGATGGTAGTTGGCCAGTTTGCACTTTCATACATACCGAGACAATGCATACTGAAGATCTTGTTTATCTTTGGAGAACGTCGTTCTTTTCCACATTGGCCCTTACTTTTTTCTTATTCAAACGTCTCCATTGGTCGCTTTTGTAGTGCCATAGCATGGGTGATGTCTGTCGCATTTATGACGTTCAAGGGTGGACCATGTTGTCACTAAAAGTGTTCAAGCTGCTCTGCCAAATGGCTCACCGTTCTCTTTCACTGATTAAAATTGACATTAGGCATGAAACTCGGCCCAGCTTGGGCATGCATGGACACCTAGGTAATGTTTATGCCATTGGAATGCTTTAATGGTGGATAATCACCAGGTGTTCCTTTGGGCTTTGCAGTCACTAAATATCTATTATCAATCATTTTTGTTGGGAACATTTTTTTGTACAACTTGAATGATAAATGAGGAAGGAAGAAGGAAATTAGGGGTAGTCTCACATGCTTTTAACTCATGGCCTCACTGTGGGCCCCAAACTGTTCATGGTGAAAAACAATCAAACTAGAATTTGGAGGCCCAAGTTAAATGAAAGGGTTCAGTTGGATCAAGGATCCAAGATTTTAAATGTCAAGTCTGACTAAACCCAAAGATTTAGAGACAAAGTGCCTTGGGTCTCAGCCCGATTTTTTTATTTAGAGAAGAAGAGAAACAATATCTCACTGCAAATGTAAGAGTTTTGTATTGCTTCTCTTTGCTCTTCAGGCTTTTCTAGAGGCAAAACTCTGACATTTATAGGGGCTCATTTCTAGCCACGTATATCCCATTTAGGAGCATTAAATGCTTGGTCGAATCATTAAATGCTCGCAAAACAGGTGTTCGAAACGTGCGAAGTGCATTAAATGAGGTGGCGCACATGCTTTTAATTGGCCCATACATGAGTCAAAGTGATTACACACGTCTTTGTGAGTGGGCTTGTCGGCGTGACGTCTGTTTGGGTGCAACTCTGTTGGAACCACGAGTCTCCTCATGGCCGATCTAAGACAACATGAATAGTAATAGGATGGTGACGTGTTACTTGACTTTTAGTTTGAACTTAATGGGTCTGTTGGCTAACTTATTTTGTTTTGCTCGCTTTGTGGCCCACTAGCCTTTTGGGCCCAGAGGCCAGATCCTAAATTTAGATTCTACCCATACATCGCCCTTAAAATAAATAGCTCGCCTTTATGTGGCTGGGAATGTTGTCTTCAACCTTGGTGTTTTATTATTTTTTCAGCTTTATTCATTTTTTTCATTCAAAAAAACTTTCAAAATTCATTTTTTTTTTCATTCAAAAATACTTTCAAAATACACTTACAGCATGCATACCCTACATATATACTCATTTAACATGATTAGAACAGAGAAGATAAAATATACCTTAGTAGATTTTTGGAGTTTAGTTTGATGCCTAAACCTTTCAAAAAAAACCTTCAAATGGGGGGCCAATAATATGTACTTTGAAGCTTATTTTGAAGATGATAGTGTTTGAGAGTTGGAAGATGACAGTGTTACAAATAGAGGAACAATAATACAGTAAAAAAAGGTGAAAATGGGCAAAGCAAAAAATGGTGAAGATGAGCAAAATAAATTATGCATGTGGGTTCATGGGCACGGGAAGTTTGGGACAATAAGGTGAGGAAGGGTAAAATGGGTAGATTCATATTTATAACGATAACATGGTGGACATGAATTATTAAAACAAAAATGAGGAAGTTTTTTTTCTATTATTTTGGCTCAAAGATGGGCATCTTGATAAAAAGCCTTTTTGGGAAGAATATCTAATTTTTTTTCTTCAGAAATGTTGACTTCAACATACAGGCCAAAACGACATCTTTGGTAGCCTTGCTAAATGACCCAACTTCCAAATAATGACAACATTTTGCCCTTAGCCCAAACCTGGTCAAACAACATGTTGTGTAAACTAATATGAAAACAATTAGTTTGTTTATATCATTGTTTACATAAGCACTGAATTCAAAACAACGTTGTTTAAGGTCATCTTCTATGTTGGGACAAGTCGTGGTTCAACCCGTTTCCTCTAAATTGAGTCATGAACCTAGTTGCATGACTTGCTGAAATCTTACCATTTCAACCACTGTTGCTAGCGATTTTGGTTTATTTGGCTTTGTATTTTGTTTCTGACAAAGCTCATGAGTTAATTTTGTGTAATAACCTTTAAAAATTCAAACCCAATTCTAAATGTATCGGGATATAGGTTTTAGTTGTTTTCACCATTTTTCAGAGAATTTTAAACCAAATTAGACCAAAAAAATCAACTCTATAAAATTCAAACTACACCATACAACAAATCCCATGCTACGGTTAAGCTCAAATCACACAATATAATAGATGACAGGACCCGACCCACTTGGATCCTGCCTGCGTGACTTAATGTTGCCACTAAGCCACAAGCAGTTGATAAAATCCGTTACACTACTATTCCAAAGCCGACAAAACCAACAGACTAAAGAATTTCTATACTGCCGGAAATTTTATTAGAAATTTCGGCAGCATTTCGACTGTTTTCTAACACTCCCCAAAATGCTAACAGTCATAACCTGCAGGGAAAAATATTTCTATACAAAATTTATTCTATCAGCACGCCTTTCCACACAAATAAACCACATTTCAGTACACAACCCAACACTTAAACGAATATATTGTCTAAGTATGGTGTAGCTGGACTCAGTCTATAACTGAGCTGCCTACATACCCTTTCTACAAGGGATCAAGCTACCTGTAGTTCCGAGATGCATATTTACACTAAATATGCTGCAACTGATACAATTTATAATCAAAAATCAAAGCCTCAAATATACGTTATAACTCACTTTCAATCACATCAACGTCATCACATCTCCACATCATCGTCCACCTCATCACCATTTCCATATCAGTTCAACACCATCAATTCAACGTAAACAATCCCATCAACTCAATTAATTCAGATTTCCAAACAGCCCACTATTCATAAATCAATTCTACACAACCGAATCCATATAGAGATTAACACACGATTTAACTATATAATATATTCCGTAATATTTCTCACTATTCCTGAATTTCAAAGCACCAATCAATTTCACAATTAATTCCATAAACCCAATCGGCTCTCAAACCGTCAACAGCAATTACTTATTTCACAATAATTATATACATACAGATATAATTTCACAGAACAGTTCACACGATAAAATTCTCATAAATAAAGCCACATAACGATTAACACCCAACTCCATTGACACACGTACATATTTATACCACCGAGCAATTCGTCATCAAAGCAATTTAATTATATAATATATTTCGTAATCAATACTGCTAATCACGACACCCGATCACATACCCACATCCTATATTGTATTCTGGCATGTCAATCCATTACAAAGTAATCACCACACCATAATTACACACATTCTACATCACCAATCATCCACAATTCCTATTTAGCAGTTATTGACAACACTGCTCAAAACTGAGTAACTTCGAATACTCATTTATAATATACAAATTATATGTCAAAACGAAGCTTAAAGAGAGTAGAGTACAACCATAAATTTACCTCGTCCAAACGCCGCCGGTGGTGGCCGGAAAATTGGCTGGGAAGTGACAGCCGAGCTTCCTCCATTCATACTGCCCAAACGAACAAGATTCGAGGCGAACGGGTACCGGAATCGGACTCAGGAGGTCCAAAATAAGAGGAAAGGACCGGTTTCACAGCCGGAAACCGCCGGGATCCGACGACCGGAGGAGAGTTGGACTCGCCGGATTCTTCGTCGATCCCGGCGATCCACGGCGTTTCACGACCGAATCTGGGCGGAGAAAAGTGGAGGAGGCCCCGGTGAGCTTTTCCCGAGGGTGGGCTGGCCGGTTCCACGCCGGAATCCGGCAAACACGCCATGACCGCCAGCTGCTCCCTCCTCGGTTTCCGGCGATCCAGACTTCTTCACGGCGAGCCACCGGTGTCATCGAAGAGAGGAGGTCGCGACTTCGTCGCCGGAGCAGTTTCCGGCTTGGCTTGGCCGGAAGACGGCTAGTCCGGCGAGGCGGTGGGTACGCGAATGCGGGGGCTGGCGCCAGGAGAGGGAGGCTTCGGGTCCTCCTCCCAAAATCCAGAACTTTCTGGAATTAAAATTGGTAAAGGCAGGGGCAACATGGTCATTTTGCCATGCCACAGCAATTTACCAAAATACCCCTCACACTTTTCCGGCTATAACTTCTCGGTTTTAACTCCAAATTGAGCTTGCTGCTAGTCTACGGACTCGTATCGACTAGCTCTACGCATCAGTACCACGTTCAAAGCCATAGCATGCTCACACACAAAGTCAACCCCGAGCCCCTCGCACGGTCAAACTCGGTCAATTTTGAGAAATTTCCACTATTTTCTCGGGACGGGATGTTACAATAGATCAGCACTTTGATAACCCTTGCTAAACACCATACTCGAAAACACACATATATCGGCACAAATTTATACCACTGTTCTAAACAATCAAGGCACAGCACAGAGGAAAAGTTTGTACTTACAAGATTGACCACTTTAATGCACAATTTATGCTTGGATTAACTATTTCTGTGGCCAAAGAAAGGGAGAGTTTGCTTGGCTCACATAGACCTGGGGGAGAGTTTTGGGTCCCTACTTCTGATTGGATGTCTCTTCCTTTATTAAATCAAATAATTCTTTAACAAGATTTAATATAATAAGACACTAATTAAAGATCAAATACATAAATTATTAGTAATAATTTAATAATCAAAATTATAAAACAATTCATATTATTGATTAAAACAAAAATAAAGGCTACTAATTTATCAATTTGTTTGGTTAGCATTGGGTTTACAAATGATTGGGAAATAATAGTAAAAGTTTGGTTGACTATATCTTTGGAACTGTAACTTCGATTTGGGTATGCCGTCGGTCTACATATTTGTATTGATGAGATATACTCTACTGTTGATATGGACGTGTACTTTGTCAACTCGGCTAAAATTGGAAAGTTCTAGTAAACAAAAGTATAGGTCATTAAACAAATACGACACAATACAAATATGACATAACACAATAATTTATCAAGTCTAATTAGTAGTTAAGCAATCTTAATATGATACTACTCACCTCAAATGTTAATATTTCTTTAAGTAATGACTTGAGTTACATAAGGGATATACACATCAACAATAATATATAGGGTAAATTTGAATATAGCCCCTTTTATTTTTCATTTTTGGAGTGCATAAAATACAGTTCTATTCTCAAAAAGTTAAGTGGAACTCTTTCATGTTTTATTGGTCAACCAATAAATCAAACATCTCTATTAGTAAGTTTGACTCGGTAAATTTATTGGAAAATTCATTTCAAAGTGGTGGATTTAAACACTAATGCGATATGAAATCCCTCCTCCCCCAATTGTATGTTGACCAAAAAAATCAATCAATCGAAAATAACACTTTTAACTTTTATTCTTATTCATATATATAAAAAATACAAATAACCAATTTATTTTTCATATACTTTCTTACAAAAAAATATAATGTGTCTTTGATTGAAATAAAAATTGTGGAATAAAAATGGATTAGTTAATAAATAAATTAAAATACAACTGTTTGTAAATGGATTAATTTTGGATATGAATAAAAGAAAAGGTTAAAATCATTTTAAATAAATATATAATTTGACTAGTAGTTTGACTAGAGGAAATTGAAATAAAATAAAAGGATCAAACTAAAATATAAAATAAACATGAAACGTTAAAGAATTACAATCCTAATTAAAAAAAAAAGACATGCATTTTTCTTTTACATGTATAAAAAATATTAAATATATGGGTTGTAATGAAATTTACATTTTACACTAAATAAGTAAGGATGACATGCCACTAGCAGTGGAGCATGCGGTAGAGTCCCAAATAAAACCCCTTAAATTGGGACACAAAACCCTCGACACTTCTTTTACCTTAAAAAAAAAAAGAAAAAAAAAAGACTCGCAACCTCAAGAAAGAAAGAAGCTTCTAAAGCAAAGTGTGCGAAGAGACAGAGTCCATGATGCAAGAAAATAGCAAGAGGAGGAAGAAGCCTAACATATGGGTGACAGGTACACCGGGTAATGGAAAAGCGACGATGTCCTCTGCCTTAGATGATGCGATCAAGCTCTGCCACTTCAATGTTGGAGATTTGGTCAAGGAGAGGAACCTCCACGATGGTTGGGACGACCAACTTGATTGTTACTTCATCAACAAAGACATGGTACTGTCCTAAACCCAAATCCTTAATCCCCAAATTGAATTGCTTCTTAATATAATACATATGTATATATTTTCACTTTTCAAGTATGCGATGAGCTAGAGGATTTGATGGAAAGATGAGGGCATATGGTGGACTATCACTGTTCTGATTTCTTTCCCCAAAGATGGTTAGGTCTTGTGATTGTGTTTCAAACTGACAATTTTGTGTTATAAGATCATTTGAGCAACAAGTAACTACGTTGTCTTTTGTTGTTGTTGTTGTCATCGTCATCAATATGATTGTTAAAATGCCTGATAGATCACAATTTGTATATGTTTTATGTATCTCAATATTTGGATTAAGCATGTTTTATTCATTTAAAATAAATTAAAATGTATTTTTCTATGTTTTAGGTAATTTCGACCTCAAGAAAGGAAATTTGAAGAAAAAAGGGCAAAACAATAATTAAAAGCAAAAGTCAAGATCGCACTAGGCGCCTAGTGGTTTTTAACAATCAAGATCGCACCAGGCAGTGGAGCCCAGCAAAGAAGTGGTTTTTAACAATCAAGATCACACCAGGCAGTGGAGCCCAGCAAAGAATGGTACCAGGCCCCTGGGCTGACCCGAATTTTGGGCGTTCAGACAAGTTTTGTGTTAGTTTTTAGCCCTAGAATTTAGTTAAATAGGTTTTGACTATTTTGTAAAAAGGACAGCCGTTTTTAGGAGAAAAAAGAACAAAAGAATTTAGTTTTCTAACAAGCTAATGAGTAGCTAATTTGTTCTCTTGGGTAGAAGTATTATTCGTTACTAAATTATAAGGTGTGAAACTTGGTTTATATGTTTTAATTCAAGTTTAATTATTCAATTTGTGTTCTTCCATTTTATTCGTTTGCTATTCAATTCTTTTTTATTATAATTTGAATTTATTATAATTATTTATGAATTGTGTAATTGCTAATAAGAGTTCAATCATATTGAATGTTCTAATAATTAGCAGCACCTTGATTTTGAGAATTACAAGCCAACATTTGTAGGACTTGTTTATTGTTGGTTGCTATTGTTCTTAATGCTTTTTTGAGTTGATTTAGGTCACACTGATATTAGATATTTCAGAATTAGGATTAGTTCATTATTGTATCTGAATTGATTAATTGTGTGAGATTTAGCATAAAATTGGATGTGGTATTTTATTCAACCCAATATTGAATGATTATTTTGGATATATTTATGTCTGTAATCACATGTTCTTCAGTAAAGGAAGATACTCTGACCCAAGATTTTCTTTAATTGTTATTTCTTTTATTTGTAAATTGTTTGCTTTAATTATTGAACTTGCCAATCTAAATCCCCAATTAATCATTTTAATTTTTCTTTAATTAGAATAAAAAAAGTTTGATTATCAGTCTATGTGGAATCGACTTGAACTTGCTACTAATACGGTAGTGATTAATTCAGTATTATAATTTTGGTGTTTACAACGCACATCAAATTTTGGCATCGTTGGTGGAGATTGTGCGTCAATTTCTTTCTATTCATTTTAGTCTTAGTTTGTTTTGAAGCTGTGTTGTTTCAGGTGCATGACTAGGCTATCAAACGAAAGAGATTTGACCTTTGACCCAGAGATAGAAAAGACTGCAAAGCAAGTAAGGAAAGAAGCAAAGGCTACTAAGGGTAAAGTTGTAGAGAGTGCGACTATTTCATCTAATCCTACTCTAACTCTGGATTTAAGTGTAGATAGTGATTCTAAATTTGAGGAGATGACAACCCCTGCTAACAACAATATGCCCCTCACTTTGAAAAAGTGGGCTACTCCAGATTTGAATTCTTAACCATTATGCATTGAATTTCCTAAAGTTCAAGCTACATTTAAGTTAAAGTTTGGACTAATTCATTTACTTCCTTATTTTTATGGAAAAGCAGGTGAAGATCCGCACAAGCATATGAAAGAGTTCCACGTGGTTTGTTTTGGGATGAAGCTGCATGGTGTGACTATGGAACAAATCAAGATGAGAGCCTTTCCATTCTCACTCAAGGATGCAACAAAAGACTGATTATATTACCTTTCTCCAGGATCCATTAATTCTTAAAACGAAATGAAACAAGTGCTCTTAGAAAAATATTTTTCGGCTTCAACAGATGCTAACATCATAAAGGAGATATGTGGCATTTGACAATTTGATGGTGACATATTATATAAATATTGGGAGCGATACAAAAAATTATGTGCTAGTTGCTCTTACCATCATCAGTGAGCAACTCCTTATCTAATATTTTTATGAGGGAATGTTACCTATGTAAATGAGTATGGTGGATGTAGTAAGTGGAGGTGCTTTAGTTGATAAGACGCCGAAAGAAGTTAGTAGTCTTATCTCTACCATGGTTCCGAAGATTCAACAGTTTAGCTCACGATCTACCGAGCCATTCAAAAAGGTTAATGAGTTCTCATATTGAGCAGCAAATTTCTGATTTAACATTTTTAGTACAACAGTTGGCTGTAACGCAAGCTCAAGCTGTTTTGGTCTGTGGAATTTGCTCAGTTGTTGGTCAACCTACGGATTCATGCCCAACTCTCCAAGAAGATGAGACCATTCAATAAGCAAATGTAGTTGGTGGCTTTCCTGGACAACCACAACGTCAATTTGACCCCTTTTCTTACAACCCTGGATGGAAGATTCACCCTAATTTGCAATATGGTAACAAACCTAGACAAAACCACTATTAACAGCCATATCAAGCAAGATCACCACCCATAGAACCTCCTAAGGCAGGTATGTGTTTGGAAGAAATCGTGAAAGCTTTAGTCACTAACACTCAACAATGGCAACAAGACGCAGTAAAGAGATTTCAAAATTTAGAGAATCAGATGAGCCAAATAGTAACTGCTGTGCGCAAGCTTCAAACGAATCAGTCTTGACAATTTCCATCACAACCAATCAACCCATGAGAGGAAACTAAAGCCATTACCTTGAGAAATGGGAAATAAGTAGACAGTTCCAAGAAAGACAATCCTGAGACTATGAAGAAGCATCAAGTGGAAAAAAAAAAATTGAAGTTAAGACATCATCTAAGGTAAACTTAAAATTTCTTCTAACAATTAAATGGTTGCTCATTTTCCTAGCAGATTGAACAAAGCTTAAAAGGATGAACAAAAAAAGGAGATTTTGGAAACTTTCTGAAAAGTGGAGGTCAATATCCCTCTAATTGATGAAATTAAACAAATTCTTTGATATGCTAAGTTTCTAAAAGAGTTATGCACCAACAAAAGAAAGCTAAGATGAGATGAAAAGATCAAAATGGGTAAGAATGTATCAACGATTCTGTAGAGGAAGCTACCTTGTATAATTGGAAATACTAAAACTGAGCGTGCTTTGTTAGATTTAGGAGCTTTAATAAATGTAATTCCCCAATCCTTGTATGCGACTTTTCAATTGGGTCATTTGAAAGAAATTCGAGTTATTATCTAACTAGTGGACATATCTAATGCCTACCCTGAATGGGTAGTAGAAGATCATTTGGTGCAGGTGAATGAGATGGTTTTTTCAGCAGATTTCTATATCCTTAACATGGAGAATGACACATCACCAAACTCGGCATTATTCTTGAGAGATCATTTCTGAAAATTGCATGCACTAGGACTGATGTACACGAGGGGACCTTGACTATGGAATTTGATGGGGATCTTATTACATTTAATTTTTTTGAGGCTATGAAGTACGCTGTTGAAACTCATTCTTGTTTTAGTATTGATATTATTGATGATTTAATGCAGAAGATGTTTGAGATGGATGGCAAAAATGAATTAGAGGTCGTACTTCAACAAGGGTTGACACATGAAGACTTACAAGATAGGTAGCCACTAAAGGAAGATATCATAGACACTATGATGGCACTGCAATCATTACCGCTAGTTCCTACTAGGTATGTTCTCTTTAATATTCAATTGACGACTCATAACAATGAATTGCTTCCTTCTATGGTGTAGGCACCTACTTTGGAGTTGAAATCTTAGCCGGACCATTTGAAATATGCACATTTGGGAGACACTGAGACCTTGCCTGTAATAATAGCAAAGGGATTGACCCCATTTCAAGAAGAAAAGTTACTTCTGGTGCTTAGAGAATACAAGACTGCAATTGGGTGGACCATAGGGAACATAAAGGGAATTTTCCCTTCATTATGTATGCACTGGATCCTAATGGAGGATGAAACTAAACCCAGTCGTGAAGCTTAAAGGCGACTCAACCCTACCATGATGGAAGTAGTGAAGAAAGACATACTGAAGTTGCTTTCAGTAGGTATTATTTACCCTATCTCAAATAGCAAATGGGTGAGCCCAGTTCAAGTGGTACTAAAAATGACTGGTATCACAATGGTGAAAAATCAAGATAATGAGCTTATTCTAACTAGAGTGCAAAATGGATGGAATGTGTGCATTGACTTCAGGAAACTGAACATGGCCATGAGAAAGGATCATTTCCCTCTTCCTTTCATCGATCAAATGTTGGATCGTTTAGTAGGAAAAACTCATTATTGTTTTCTTAATGGTTATTCAGGTTACAATCAAATTGTGATTACTCCAGAGGACCAACACTTAAGTATTATTTAATGAGGTAATTAGATTTTAATTTTGTCTTGTGTAGGAATTAATCTAGTTAAGGTGTTGTTAATATATAATATAAAAATAAAAATAAAAATAGTAATAACATTAATAATAATAATAATACTAAAGGCAATATAAAGAAAATAATTATAAGAGTAATAGTTTTATTGAATGATTAAAGTTTTAGGAATTTAATTTTAGAGCAATTAAAAATAATAATAAAAATAAAAAGAACTAGAATGACCATAATTCCCTTGAAGTGAAAATAATATATGAATAGAAAGAAGGCAAAATTGGAAAGTGTGAAAAAGTAGTGAATTAATTGAAGCTTCTTCCTCTTTTACACAAATGCCATATTTCCTCCATTGTTGATAGATGGCCAAGATTTTGAGAGAAAAAAATTAATCCTCTTTAAATTCCTTCAAAATCAAGCTTAAAAATAGTTTACCCATAAGTTTTTTAGCCTTCTAGACACTTTGGGGATGTTAGTTTTAACTTAGAACCACTCTAAGTGTAAGATTTGGAGAGATAGCCGAAATTCCATGTTGACCAGAAATTGAGAGATGCCGGCCATCTCTCACTGGAATCTTTGTACCAAAAGCTTCACCTCATTACTCCTTTACAAAATCTAAGCTTTGAATGTAAGTTTAGTGAGCTAGATTAAAGATTTGACAAAAAGGGACAAAAATGGAATTTTTGGATTTCTAGAAAATTTGTGTATTTTGGCTCCAAATTGAAGGTAAACATGTTTCCTATGCTTATTTCTATTAGATAATGATAGGCTTTTGTAATCTAGAGTTTGAGAATGGAAAATGAGTGAAACTGTGAATTGTTGAATATGTTTTGATGAGAATGTTGTGATGTGTTAGGAGTTGTAATTAAATTGAATAATGATAAATAATGGTTAAGAGATTTGGAAGAATTGTTGAGGATTATATTTTGTTGAAAATTAGTGAGTTTTGTTAAAAAGTTTAAGAGTATAAAGATAAAGAAATAACTTGAAAATTATTCTTGATGAAGTTTGAAAGTACGATTTGGGTGTTAACCTTTAGAAATTATATGAGAATGAATATAATCAATAAACATATGTTATTTAGGAAAAAATTACTTAAGTAGTGAAAAAAAGTAATAAAAAGGCATATAAGATAAGTAATATGGAAATGCTATTAAAGGGATTTTAACTTACATTACTATAATAAAATAGTTTGTAATATTAGTTTATTTTATTATTAGAGGAAGGAACTGCTTTGGTCAAACGACAAAAAGCACCAAATCGAGAATCAGCGTCAATGCGACGTTCTTTGTGAGAGGGAACGTATATATATAAATATATATGTAAATGTATGTATATATATATATATACTTTATAAATTAGTAATATATTCAAATTTTATATGATTAAGAGATATAGTAATTGAGCTTGGAAATTTTTTTACAAGTAAATATATATATATCGATATATATTACATGGTCATTTTCTTTAGTATAAATACATACATATATATATGTTAAAAGAATATTTTATTTGATTATTTCAAGTGAATTATGTGAGTGTTATCATTATTATTATGTAAATTCATAAATGGAGGTGATATGAAGAAGAATGAAAGGATGGACTCAAGGTATGTTGCTAAATACTACTTGGGCAATGTGGTATGCCACCAAGTAGGGATATTGATTAATGTTTATGCTTGGGCGATGGTTTATGCCACCAAGCTGGAATTGCCGGAAATATGGTATTATGTATTTGTTTATGAATATATGAAGGGACAGTGACTTTTTACAGAAATGGTTATTACCTACCCAGTATATGTAGATTAGTTCACATATAAGTCTTGTGGCTTTTCACCGAAAATTTTAATAGTTAACTTACTTGTCCGATATATAATGATTGGTTCATATATATACGTCTTGTAGCTTTTCACTGGAATATCCCTCATATATAGTTATTACCTTGTTATTTGTGAATTGTTTGTTATTCAAAGCACTTTTTTATACATAAAATAAAATAAAAACGTTATATATAAATATTTTAGAATTTAGAAGATGAACTAATTTCAAAGGGTTTTGCATGTAAAAACTAATTTTTCGTATATGTTTATAAATGGTTATAATATTATTTTCTTATTATAGTTTCTACTCACTGAGTATGCAGATACTCACCCTTCTAAACAATTGTTAAAAATATTTCAAGTACTTCTTGAACTATTAGCCGTGCTTCTGTTACTAGTAAGCGCAAGAGAAACAAGTTAGAGGTAGCATTAGTGCACTTAGATTATATAAGATTATGTGCTAGTTGTGTTGTAAATTGTAATATGTTAGGGATGCTTTATGTCATCGAAGTTTATATATATATATATGTCATGGACATTATGTATATTGGTGTCTTGTTGTAGGATTAATTGATATATGGTAGAGTTTAGTGGATTGGAATATTGTAGAATTATTGTTTTGGACTTATAGGTTCTTGTATTTAAATTGGGGAATCTTATAAAAACATACCAAACTCTATCAAAATTTATGTTGAATTTTTAGGCAACCAAAAGTTTTGGTTGTGATTTTGTAAATAAGGTGGTTGTTGACTGCTTATGGACTTAATCGGCATGATTAAGTCCTGTAGACAGGACTTGGGTAGTGTGGTCCTTTCAATTAGCTCCACTACAACACAATGTATTTATTGATGTTGAAGAAGACGAAGATACTATGATGGATCATAACCCATTTTCCGATCATCTTCCCTGTGCACATGATGTTGATGTTAATAGTGACGAAGGCTCCGAAGAAGTTCATGTTCGTGATGATTATGAAGGGATATGTATATCATTCATATATGTTTTTGTTGAGGGTATTGTATTTTTTACAATGTAAATTTTTTTTGTATAGACCAAACACTAATTAATTTTTTTTATTATAGTTGTAACACCTAAAAAAATTTGTAAATATTTATAACCTTGAAATTTTGAAATTCAAAGTGTTCTTAAACCCTAAAAATTTAAAACCAACACTAATTATATTTTTTAGCTACGATTTAAATGACCACAATATTTGCGATGAAAAGTGTCACTAAAAAGCTTTTAAAGGTAATAAAATTCGCGACATAGGGCATCACTAAAAGCTCTTTAGGGCGTCGCGGATTTAAATGTCTACTTTAATCAAGTTATTTAGCTATGCCCTGCATTGTGGATTTGCAAAACTTATAGCAGATTAATTCCCACCAACCCTCATATATTTTCATATTCGTCCCCTTAAATCATTTCCCCCGAAACCTACCCTTATTTCCTTCATTTCTCCATTTTTTTTTCTACTTTTCCTCTCAATCTCAACCTCCTCCTCCAAGCCGATGCCAAAACACCCCTTCTCCACCTTTCTCTTCCTCTTTTTCCTCTTCCATGCTGCCAAACCCCACTGCTTCTCTTTCTTGGTGCCTTTGCCGAGACACCTAACCAAGCCTTTTTCATCCTCTACGTTGCAGCCGAGACATCCACCGAGCCTTTTTCCTCCTCCATGCTGTTGTCGAGACCAATCTTCAATGTGAATTATTTTCTCACTTTTATGAAGTTAAATATGTTGCTTTTGTGTTGCTCAAATTCTAGAATGCTAGTAATTTCAATATTTTAGAACACTAAAATAGGCGACATTTTGCTAAAATGTTATTGTGCTTAAATTTGTTGTTTATATTGCTCAAAAACTTAAATGCTAAACATTTTATTTTATTTTATAGAAAATAGTATAGTTCAAGTTCAAACCCTTTTTATCAAACCCTTTTTAGCGATGACAAGTGTATATATGTGTTGGGTTAAATTAATAATGTTCATGCTAAAACGTTATTTTTATAGAAAATACTGGAATGCTAAAATGTTGTTCTTATATAAAATAACATAGTTCCAACTCAAATAAAAGTGTATATATGTGTCGGTTTAAATTAATAATTAATTTGAATATGTTATTTTCCACTCAAATAAAATTAATTCACAAGTGTATATATGAGTTGGAAAATAACATAGTTCCAACGATCAAATTGAATGTTAGAATTAATTCACACCTATGTATTTAAAATTTTTGCTTATAGGCAACACACTAGGACCATTAAAAAATTTAAGTAATATGCGATGCATTAGAACCATTCAAAAATATGAGTAATAGGTGACGCATTAAGACTATTCAAAAATTTAACTAACAGGTGACGCATTAAGACCATTCAAAATTTAAATAATAGGCGACACATTGAAATTAGGACCATTTAAAATGCATACAAATTAGTGTAATTAGGACCATGAAAATAAGTTTACAAAGTGTAATCATGGATAGTTCCAACTCAAATACATGTGTAAACATATAGGAAATGTTTTTATAGAAATTAGGATCATTTAAAAATGTATACAAAGTGTAATTAGGACCATTTAAAAAAGTTTACAAAGTGTAATAAACATTGATGTTATTTTACATTGAAATTATAATTTATGATTGTAAATTGTCTTAGTGATTGTGTTGTGTGTTGCAGATTAATGGATCCGCACAAAGATATTGTTGTTCCTCCCGATGAGCCTTCATCCTCCTAAGCAGAAAAGTCAGGGACCTAAAATGTTGGAAGGATTTAGAAAGGAGGCTACAAGAGATGTAAAGCAGTTGCAATTACAATACAATGAACATAGGGTTCCTCTAAATAAGGCTGCTATGCATATGAACAACATGGAGTGCTCACTTACTTGTTCCACGATATCGATTTCCATTAAAAGTTGGAACGACATGTCTTCTGCGTTGAAAGAAAACCTATGGTGTGCAACCAAGGTATTCAAATTTAAACTTTCTTTTTTCTATAACCTAAACCCTAAATTAATTAGTTTATTTATTAAATATTGAAAATATTTATAGGGATATTCAGCCAAAGATGACTCGAGCAGAGAGCAGACTCTTAGAGATTGTGGTGGACACTGGAGGAGGTTTAAGCATTGATTTTATGAGAAGTATGTGAGCGTATACTTGGCAACACCCAAGGCTTTCAGGTACCCACCTACTTATAAGTATACCTTCATCATGAATAGTGGGATACATTTATCAACCAAAGGCTTGGTGAAGATTTCAAGGTAAAAAATTATATAATTTTGCATGTTTTCATTGTGCAACTATCAAATACTATATATAACTAAGCATAAAGTATATGATTTAAAAAATATAGAACTTAAGTGCGGATTGATCTGCAAAAAGACAAGGGAACAAATATCCCTATTGACTTGGCAGTAAAGGATATCTGAGTTTAGTGGTGGACTTGGTACGTACTATATATTTATTAATTTGTAGTTTTTTCATCGATAATTATTTACTTATTTATATGTCTAAATTTGCAGCAATTTAAAAGTGGCATTGTCGAACTGATAGAGCGCAAAGAGCTTTGGATATGTGCAAGAACAAAGATAGATGGACAATTAGACAACCTGAAAGTTGAGTCTATTGTTGAAAATATTGTGAGTTCTAAACCCCAAATTAATGGTCATATATTATATTTTATATGTGTTGTCTATAATTAATTCCAAAATTAAATTTGTAGAATGCTCTGAAGAAAATTGCCACTGAAGGCATTCTTGATTCCTCTCCTCTGAATGATGTACTTACACTAGCTCTGTGGTCCGATGAATATCCTAGTCTGCTTTGAGGATAGGGAAAAGGCTTCATGATCAAGAATTATTTCAAAACATCATGGATAGCATAAAAAAAGAAGAAGAAGAGTGAAGCTGATGTAGATGGCAGGATCCAGACCCAAAATGTGAGCATAGAAAAATTAGAGCTTGTCTTGAGTAGTTTTTTTTGATGTTGTTTGGAAGAAAAGAGTACTGAACAACATCAGTGATCTCACCGCCGTATGTGGTATTGCCTTACCACCGCAGACACCTACACATGCTTCTCATGGAAAGGAAGGTTCTTGCAATCCTCAAGTCATTGATGTTACTCATTTAGGGACTCCGCCTGTTCCCCCTACATCAGTTGTTCCACCTAGTGATCCTACACCTGTTTAGCATAAGGTACACGTACCATTATTAAATACTTATGCTGTCATCATAGTATTTATAATTACAACTATTTTACCATTTCTAACATGTGTGTGAAATTCAAGACATTCTATGTGAGCTTGCAGAAAGGACAATAGATAACCTTGTGACAACTGGCACTTTGATAATAGATAGTGA
The DNA here is from genome assembly GCA_003254975.1 of Ochetophila trinervis. Lineage (NCBI taxonomy): Eukaryota > Viridiplantae > Streptophyta > Magnoliopsida > Rosales > Rhamnaceae > Ochetophila > Ochetophila trinervis. Next base: position 74,897 of record QANX01001466.1, read on the forward strand.
GGTTTTTCATGGTGTAGAATTAGGAACAGAGAATGTTAGAGTCTCTATGGATGCAGTGATTGATCTAGCTATGTTGTTATCTGTACAATCATTTGGCATGGTCTATGTACGGGAGGCAGAAAGATCATTCATGGCGTGGCCTCGAAAACTTGTTATTTTGCCATTCAATGAGATGTATAATAATTCATAAAATTGAAAAGTGTTTGCATTAATATTTTTTATTTTTTGTGATACTAACATGTATTTTATTTTGCTTGTAGGAATATAGGAGTTGAAAAAACTCAAAGGGAAAATAGGTGGTTGCAATTGGATCAAATAGCTCACATAGGTCCCAAAAGCCTACACCAGTATCGGCCAAGTTGGCATATGCTGATGCTGATGTTGACGATGCCGGCTTAGTAGAAGTTAGCCCTGCACTGCTAGAGTTGTTAAGGCACATCGACCCTTATTACATTTATGAGTTGTGGTTGACCTCCTTACCACCACCGATTATGGGCTATGAAATATGGATATCCATTTCAAAAAAAGATATCCAAAATTTTTGTTACAATCAAGAGTTGCAACAATCTTGCATTTTATGAGTTGCAACGTCATTGCATTCATTACTCATAATTTTATTACTGTAGTTTTGTTACATAAAATTAATTATGCTACTTGTAAATAATAATTCACCACGTAGGCATTTACATTTCCAACTGATGGGCGAACAACTAGGAAAGTATATTTTTATACTTCTTGATGATATTGCCAATTCTTTCAATGAGTTCAAACGGTCCGATAAACCTTGGACTTAGCTTCCCATGTTTCTTGAATCGAAATATTCCTTTCCATGGAGACACTTTAAGAAACACATAATCACCAACTCCAAATTCCAAGTCTCTTCTCCTTCTATCTGCATAGCTCTTTTGCCGACTTTGTGCTGTTTTAAGTCTTTCTCGGATAACTTTAACCTTCTCTATAGAATCCTGTATCCAATCAGGATTATATATCTTCTGTTCACCCACCTCATCCCAACATATTGGTGTTCTACATTTTCGTCCATATAGTGCTTCAAATGGTGACATCCCAATACTTGAATGAAAACTGTTGTTGTAGGCGAATTGTATTAAAGGTATATATGAGTCCCAATTCCCTTTGAATTCCAATACACAAGCCCTGAGCATATCTTCAAGTGTCTGGATAGTCATTTCAGCTTGTCCATCTGTTTGTGGGTGAAATGCGGTACTAAAATGTAGCTTAGTCCTCATAGCTTTCTGTAACCTTGACCAAAATCGGGATGTAAACCGGGGATCTCGATCTGACACAATCGTCTTTGGTGCCCCATGCATACTGACTATCTCATCCACAAATAATTTAGCCAACTTGTCCAATGAGTCAGTAGCCTTGATTGGTATGAAATGAGCAGATTTGGTTAATCTATCAATTATTACCCATATGGCATCATGTCTATTTTGTGTCCTTGGCAACCCAACTACAAAATCCATGTTTATCTCTTCCCATTTCCATTCTGGTACTGGAAGTGGTTGAAGCATTCCCGGTGACCTCAAATGACTTGCTTTTACTTGCTGACAAGTCAAACACCTAGCCACATGCTCTGCTATGTCTCTTTTCAATCCCGGCCAATAATAATGATCCTTGAGCATACGATACATCTTCGTACTACCGGGATGCATAGCTAGCCTTGAACTATGTGCCTCTTCCAAAATTTTATTCTTTAACTCTATCACATTTGGTACACATAATCGGCCTTGAAATCTCAAAATTCCATCCATCCCGATATAATGATCGGTTCGGATCCCTTCACTTACTTCTTGTGCTATCTTTTTTAAATTTGGATCCAACGGTTGATAATCTCTAACTTGATTGAACAATATTGGTTTCACTTGAATATTAGCCAATAAAGCTGAATCTCTTTGGACAGACAATTCAACTCTCAAATATCTCAATTCCATCATCAATGGAAGATAGACTGTCTTAATTCGTGCCAATGAACCTGAAGTCTTTCTACTAAGAGCATCTGCTACTACATTAGCTTTTCCTGGATGATAATCAATTACACAGTCATAATCCTTTATCAATTCAATCCATCTTCTTTTCCTTTGATTCAAATCCCTTTGTGTAAGTAAATGCTTGAGGCTTTTATGATCGGTATAAATCCGACAAGTTTCACCATACAAATAGTGTCTCCAAATTTTTAGAGCAAACACGACTGCTGCCAATTCTAAATCATGGGTAGGATAATTTACTTCATGTCTTTTTAATTGCCTTGATGCATAAGCTATCACTTTTCCATTCTGCATTAGAACACATCCCAATCCTTGATGTGAAGCATCACAATAAATTTCAAATCCATCACTGCCCGATGGCAAAGTAAGAATTGGTGCTGTAGTAAGCCTCTTTTTCAATTCTTGGAAGCTTTTCTCACAATCTTCTGTCCATTCAAACTTAGAGAACCCTTCAATAAATCTTCTGTAGTAACTAGCCAATCCAAGAAAGCTTTTAATTTCTGTGACCGTCGTAGGTCGTTCCCAATTTAGTACTGCTTCCACCTTTTGAGGATCTACATATATTCCTTCTGAGGATATGACATGTCCCAAAAATATTACTTTGTCCAACCAAAATTGACATTTACTTAGTTTGGCATATAGTTGTCTTACCCTCAATGTCTGCAATACTATCCTTAAATGTTCAGCATGTTCTTCACTACTTCGCGAATAAACTAGAATGTCATCAATAAATACAACCACAAATTGATCCAAGCAAGGTTGAAATACCCGATTCATCAAGTCCATAAATACTGCTGGGGCATTTGTTAATCCAAATGGCATCACTAGAAACTCGTAATGTCCATATCGAGTCCTAAAAGCAGTTTTTTGCACGTCCGATTCTTTAATTTTCAATTGATGGTATCCTGATCTCAAATCAATTTTTGAGAACACCTTGGCACCCTGCAATTGATCAAACAAGTCATCTATACGTGGTAACGGATATTTATTGCGTATTGTGACTTTGTTCAATTGCCGATAATCAACACATAATCTCATCGATCCATCTTTCTTTTTCACAAATAGAACTGGTGCACCCCAAGGTGAAACACTTGGTCTGATAAATCCTTTATCTACCAACTCTTGTAATTGTACTTTCAATTCTCTTAATTCAGATGGAACCATTCTATATGGTGCTCTAGACTCTAGTGCTGCTCCTGGAATTAAATCAATGCTAAACTCTATCTCTCGGTCAGGAGGCAAACTAGTTAGATCCTCAGGAAATACATCAGGAAATTCTCTTACTACTGGAATCTCATCCAACTCTTCACTACCTTTTCTAGTGTCAATTACATGTGCAAGATATGCTTGACAACCTTTCTTTAACAATTTCATAGCACTCATTGATGATATGATACTTTGAGGCATCATCCGACGTACTCCTTTAAAAATTACTTCCGGTTTCTTAGGTCTCCTGAAAACAACTTCCTTATTAACACAATCCATAATAGCATGATACTGGGTTAACCAATCCATTCCTAATATTGCATCAAAGTCTTGTAAACCCAAAGGAATAAGATCTGCATTAAGCTCATGATCATCAATTACCGCTTCACAATTTCTATAAACACTGTCGGCTATCATGGATTCACCCAGTGGTGTAGCTACCACTAAACTACATTCTAAAGGTTCCAACATTCTATCTGAATATATAGCAAAATTTCTAGAAACATATGAATGTGAAGAACCAGGGTCAACCAACACATATGCATCATTGCCAAAAATAGAAATCGTACCTACTATCACTTTTGGTGTTGTATGCGCTTCCTGTTGATCCATTGCATACAATCTCCCTTGATTTCTGGGTCTACCTGGTTGTCCCCCACGTCTGTTACTAGGTTCACCCATATTCTGTTGTGGTCCCCTGTTTCCTCCAGTGCTATAACTTAAATTGAGGTTGATTTCCACCACCATACCCTGAACCAGAAGCTCTTTGGTATGAACTTCCTGCATGCTGTAATTGAGGACAATTATTTTTCATATGTCCCTGTTGTCCACATTGGTAACATACAATCCCCGATGTCTGACAAGCTCCATAATGTTGTCTCCCACATCGTCTACACACTGGTACTCTGAACTCCCTGACTGAATTGGGATCCTCTATTTGTCCCTGTCCTGGATCCACTTTCCATCCTTGAGCCACCATCATAACTATGTCTTGAACTTTGGGTCCTACCCAATCCTCCATATTGAGATTGTACTGAACCTTGTCCAGAGAATTGCTCTTGTCTTCCACTTCTATCACCCATAAAACTCCTTCTAGCAGATTCTATAAATCCGGGACTGCTACCACTCTTTTTTTGAGTTCTATCACTTTTAAAGAAAGTTTTGAAAAATTGTGGAAACTTCTTCTTTTGTCCTTTTCCCTTTCTAGCCCTTTCTTGATTCAAGGACTTCTCCACATTTACCGCAGCTTGTACTAGTCTTCCAAATTCTGTAAAACCAGAAGCTATCACAGGTGTCCTGACATTATCATTCAAACCATTTTCGAATTTTCTGCACCTTTGGTGTTCATCTTCCACCATAAATGGAGCAAACCTAGACAGTTCTAAGAATTTGTTCTCATATTCTTCTACTGTCATGTATCCTTGTCTCAACCCTATAAATTCCTTAACTCTGTCATCCTGATAACTGACAGGATAAAATTGAGCATAGAATACTTCCTTAAACATGTCCCATGTAATCTCCATAGGGTTTGTAACTTTTCCTTGAACTGCTGTCCACCAATGATTTGCTCCTCCATCCAGTAAGAAGGTAGCATACAATAATTTTTGTTCATCTGTGCACCTTAAGACTGTAAATATTTTCTCCAACCTTTGCATCCAATTATCGGCATCAGCTGGATTTCCGGTTCCTTCAGAAGTTGTAGCCCCCAAAGAACATAATTGTTTGAGGGTTGGATCACCATCTGGTTGAGCTCTTCCTCGATTTGCTGCATTCAATGCTTGAACAAACATTTCCATAGTTTGTTGCATTGTAGGTTGAGCAGTCTCTTCCTGCTGAGAGCTGTGTACCTCGTCCGTATCCCTTTCTGGACCCGTGCTAAATTCTTCCTCTGGTGGTGCCTCAGGCACATTATTTCTGGACCTACCACGTCGTCTTGAGAACATGATTCTACAAAACAAATACACTTCTTAATTCACAAGCAACCGACTAAATTCACATTCTATCATTAGTCACAACCTTTCAACAAACTTCATAACATCTCCTTATAACACTGCTCTGATACCAAGTTGACAGGACCCGCACTACCCAAGTCTGCCTGCAGGACTTAATCACCCTGATTAAGTCCCTAAGCAGT